>CAUYLG010039628.1:0-12953 GCA_963573385.1 Cacajao melanocephalus
ACTCCAGCCTGGGCAACAGAGCGAGCCTCCATCTCAAAAAAATAAATAAATAAAGTCATAACGAGGCCCTCCCCGCAGCACCTTCCCCAAACCACAGCCCACACTCATTGTCTTAAGATCCTGAAAGGAAGGAGAAGGGAAAAGATTCAGAGTTAGGAACTTGAAGATGGGCACATGGGTAGCAGAAAATATAAATCTCTTTAGAGATGGCCCTGGTCCCTTTGTTGAGGAAGCCATACGCTTCCTAGAGAGGCAACAGGCTCAGGAAGAGGGAGCATCTGGTAATCAAAAACAGACTTGCTCCAGTGAATGAGCCTGCGAGAATCATCACTCACCTTCCAGTGTCCTGGCTCAGTGGAGCACACAGGACTCCATGGTGGCTATGCTGGCAGCAGATGAGACTCCAATTTGTTTAGAGTGACCATGCCAGGTGACTTTTGACAGCCACCATGAAAGCTTGTCTTGGTCAAGACCCAAGCAGGGAAAAGCTGAAGGTTCAGAGCAGTGCTCAAAGGAAATCACTGCTGGACATTATTTGACAAGGTATTATTTGAGGGAATATCCCCTGGGTAATTCCTCAATGGGATGAAAATTCTTGACTTCTGCTGGGATGATTGGGGACAATGCTCTTTTGCTTCCTAGAGGCCTAGGATAGATCATAAACTGTGGTTTAGCATTAACTCACCTGGTACCTGTAATCAAAGATTTTTTTTTTTTTGGTAAGGAAAATTAAGATAATATCTATGCATAAAAATATCAAGAACATGTATAAGTTTTAGACTGCTACAGGAAAAAATGAGATTAAACACATTCCAATCAGTGCAAAAGAAGGAAGAAAGGCAGAAAGAAACATAGAAAAAGCACCACTATGCAGGAAACCACTACCATGGCATGTGTATACCCACGTAACAATCCTGCACGATCTGCGCATGTACCCCAGAACTTAAAGTATAATAAATAAATAAATAAATAAATAAAGCATCACTGTTGCCACATTGGGCCCCTGTGAGTTGCACTCTAGAATAACTGGACAAGCATCTAGCTGAAGACAAGAGAATATACAGAGAAAATACAGGGCGAACTACCAAAAGCATGAATAGCTTGGCTTAGATCCGGGCAGGACAGAAGCATAGGGAGATGACCACACATTTGGGGCTGGTTGTCTTCAGGTAGCAGTTGGCAATCCTGCAGGCAGGAATGATAGTCATCACATTCATGATGATAAGGCAATTGAGGTTGATGTCCAAGCTCTGTCTACAGATCATTCCATCTCAAATCCCTCACCTTGGATGGAGAGAAACTTAGAAGTGAAAGTGAAATAGAAGACAGGTCCTTGTAAGGAACTTTAGCTCAGTGCCAGTGATACCAAGGTGATCACAGAGTGCATGACTCCAGGCATCCCGATACGTCCATAGTTGGCTGTAACAAGAAAACGTAAAGAGAGGAAGGGGATGTCATCCCAGGCCTTGTAGTGCAAGAGATTGATGCTGTGTTTCACAGATTATGATCCTCTCAACAAACCAGATGGCCTCTAGGAGGTGAAAGAGCATTGTCCCCAACCATCTCAGCAGGAGGCAGGAGTAGAGAAGGGTTTATCCACTGTCCCTGCTTGCCCATACCTCACAGCCCAGGGCCGGACACAGATGCTTTTACAACAATTTCAAAAAGTAATGACCCATTGATCATTTAACAGTAGGAGTTTAATTTTCAAGTGATTGGAGAATTTCTTGTTATTCTGCTCTTGATTTTTCACTGAACTCAATTACGGTCACAGAACAGGGTTTGTGTGATCTAAATTATTTTCAACCTGCAACACAGATGATACAACTTCAGCCACTTGCAGTCCTGGACCTGCGCAGTCTCATTCAGCGGTCTCTAAACACCACATCCAGCCCCTGACACTGAGGTCGGTCCCTGGGCTGGTCACCACTTAGGTGCCCTCCCACCTCCTGCAGCTCTCCACACAGTCAGTGCTGAGGCCAGAGCCATTGACGACTGGCGTCCTTCCTGCCAGGGCCACTCCTGTCTTCAGTCTCCACGGCTCTTCATTAATCCCTGCCTCAGGACCTCAGCATCCACCCCTGCCAGAAGGGGTGGATCTCAGTCCTCTCTGAGAGATATACATCTTTCCTGTGGACTGTACACTGATGAGGTGAAATTCAAGCCTGTGCCAGGACAACCTCCGGTCCACAGATAGGGAGAATTCCTCACAGACCTGTCTGCTGAAAAGAAGTCTCAGTCCTGAAGCCCACAACCATGGGTCTGTAGACTCAGAGACCATGAGCTGGGTTTCCTTCCCCATCTTTTTCAGAGAGAAATGGTGTATCTAGGTATCCTCGTAGTTCTGAAAGTAGGTGATTTCATGGATATTAGCTGTGCTTTAAACTAGGAACTACTGGCAAACCATGACACATATGACAAATAGTAGTTAATATTCACTGGGAATTTACTGTGTGTCAGACATGGGTAAATTTTACCCAATGTTGTAGGCACCATTATTTGCCTACTTCCACAAAGAGGAAAATTGGGTTTACATAAACTGAGTACTTTTCCTAAGGTTCAAGAGCCCTTAGATGTGGATTTGAACCCTCCTAAGCCGTGAGCCTCACCAGTGAACCTCCCACTCCTTGGTGGTAGTGGCAGAGCTGGCTCAGGGATTCCCTCATCATCCTGTGTGATGGAATCAAAAGCCACTGTTGCCCTCAGCTGAGACTGAACCAAACCTGCCAAGGTGTTTCTGATGACACAGCCCATTAGGTTCCCTTCCTTTATAAAGGTCTTACTGGACGGTTCTCAACCCTGCTGCCCATCAGAATCACCAGAAGAGTGTTTGTTTGTTTGTTTCATGGAGTTTTGTTCTTCTTCCCCAGGCTGGAGTGCAATGGCGCAATCTTGGCTCACTGAAACCTCTGCCTCTCAGGTTTAAGTGATTCTCCTGCCTCAGCCTCCTGAGTAGCTGGGATTATAGGTGTGCACCACCAGGTCCAGCTAATTTTGTATTTTTAGTAGAGTTGGGGTTTCACCATATTGGTCAAGCTGATCTCAAACTCTGACCTCAAGTGATCCACCCGTCTCAACCTCCCAAAGTGCTGGGATTACAGGTGTGAGCCACCGCGCCTGGCCCAGAGGAACTTTAAACAGCACAGGAGTCTGGGCCTCAGCCCTGAGTGATTGGATCATAATTCTCAGAGAGGAAAGTCTGGAGGTCCATATATTTAAAAAGCTTCCAAGTGGTTTGGTTGTACAGCTGAGAATGAAAACTTCTGGCCTGATCTGTGACTCTTCTCAAATGTACTTTCATTTGAGCAAGCAATTTCCGGTGATGTCCTGACACCCACATGATGGCATCACAGTGGAAGGGCATGTGGGTGTGTATTGCTAAGGCTGGGGGCTGCCTTCACTGTCCCCACACTGGGATGGCTCAGGCAGCACAGCTAGGCTTGAAGTGGAAAACTCGAACCCAGGGAAAAGGGGAAGTGGGCACCCACCCTATTCACCTGTCTGCTCCTTTCCATCATCTTCCCTGATTAGAGCCCCAGAGCTAAGAGCTCTCAATACATCTGATGTGTGACAGGCTCTAGACACCCCCAGATCTTCCTGGGAAAAAAGAGTCGGGTGTTTAATCATTACATCAGCCTTAGGTTGAGATGTGTGTGGGTAGATGTAACAGGAGGCTTGCTTTTAATAGAGAGAAAATGTGAATCGTGGCCATGTTGACAACTCCACATGAACAAAGACACAGGCCTCAAAGTGAGACAACCTAGAGAACAGGTGCAGCAGTCATTTTTCCCAAGGAAATCCCCCAAAGGTGAGATGCATTTTTTTAAATTGTACTTTAAGTTCTGGGTTCATGTGCAGAACATGCAGGTTTGTTACATAGGTATATACGTGCCAAGGTGGTTGTCTGCATCCATCTCCTCGTCATCTACGTTAGGTATTTCTCCTAATGCTATCCCTCCCCTAGCCCCTAACCCCCCAACAGGCCCTAGTATGTGATGTGTGTGATGTTCCCCTCCCTGTGTCCATGTGTTCTCATGGTTCAACTCCCATTTATGAGTGAGAACATGTGGTGTTTGGTTTTCTGTTCTTGTGTTAGTTTGCAAAAGGACATGAACTCATCCTTTTTTATGGCTGCATAGTATTCCATGGTGTATCCTGAGGATAAAGAAAAGTGCCACATTTTCTCTATCCAGTCTATCATTGATGGGCATTTGGGTTGGTTCCAAGTCTTTGCTGTTGTGAACGGTGCCCTAATAAACATACATGTGCATTCTTTATAATAGAATACTTTATAATCTTTTGGGTATATACTCAGTAATGGGATTGCTGGGTCAAACGGTATTTCTAGTTCTAGATCTTTGAGGAATTGCCACACTGTCTTCCACAATGGTTGAACTAATTTACACTCAAGGTGAGATGTATTTTAAGGTACCTGTGTAGTGAAGACTGTCACCTTGATTTTGTCAAACAAAATCAATGGACAACTGAAACATGTAGCCAGCGGTGAGAAAGGCAGAGGGGAGTCAAAACCGGATCCATATGTGCCTGCTCTCCCATAACCAAAGCACAGCCCTCCAGCTTCCTGAGCCCCTGCACTGACACAAAGAATGAAGACGTACGCAGCAAAAGCCCAGAAGCAACTGAGAATACAGGGAACATTTCCAGAGGCACCTGAACACTCACCTGGAGCACAGAGCACAGTTCCCGCAGGGCTGCCTTCCTGTGCTCCACCCCACTTGGGAAGCAGGGAGGTGTGGGGAGGTGACACTGATGGATGGCAGCAGCCTTGGCTAGGAAGAGAGGGCCAGGAGCCAGGCCTGTGACCTGCCAAGTGTCCCTGTGGGCAAGACCAGCCAGGCTCCCTAGGTACAAAGAGCCCTGGGCTCCACAGCGCCACAGGCTCCTCTGTGGAGTCCAAATCACTCATTGTTTGCTAAAGCTGAGCTTACAGCAAAATACACCACCACGGAGGCTGTCTGTGTCTCCTGCTGGTCACTGCTGGCCCTTTGCTGTTATGAGGATGAGTGCAATCATCATGAGTCCAGCACCCGCCCCAGGAAGCACCTTCCTCTGAGCACAGGGTCACCTATTCAGGCTGGAGTCCAAGTCTTCAACAACTAAAAGCCAAACCTTTTCTGTGCTTGTTGAATGAACCCCACATAAGGTTCAGGGCTATTTCTTCTACTGCTTAACCCCTAGGAAGTTTTGCAGAAAATCAATACAGGCAACTGTTAGAAATTTTTCTGCCTGAGCTTCACTCCTGGATGGCATCTGTATCAGATGATGAAATGCAAGGTCTGCGGTGAATCTGAGCTCCACCACTTCCCAGCTGTTTGACCTCGGGCAGGATGCTCACCCTCCCTGAGCCTCCTCCCATCACTGGTGCTTAGAGCTTCCACCAGGAGTGGCTATGGGAGTGGCGTGGGATAACTTGTCAGGAGTCTAGCTGTGGATGCGAAGCCGATCACTGTAGTTGTCATTCTCCATCAAGCCTTTTGAGGCCAACTGAGTTCACAGCTTCTTAAGTTGTAAATTCAGACCCATAAAATGTCACGTCTGGAAGGATCCTTGGAGAGCTCCCAGTTCATGAAGGACCAGTGGTCTCTGAATCTCTGAATTATTATTCAGGGATGGACTGTGAAAACAAGCAGCACTTGGTATGTGTACAGAGGTCCTCCTAGTTTTCTAGGGGTCCTGCTGGTAATGGTGGTAGAACTGGTATACTCGTGAGCATTGCAACTTCCATTTTCTAAAGCGAATTCTAGACATTCTTGCCACAATTTTTGGGGTGTCTCCTCTCTCAGTCCTCTCTCAGGATTAATCGAGTCTTTCTAAGTTTTCTCTTTTCTCTGCATTTCTGGATCTCTTCTGCTATCCCTGCATTGCCTCTGGTCCCACCCTCTCTAAGTTCCCTCCGTAGCTTCATATTTTCAAGTCAGGGGTTACACTGGAACCCAGTACAAGACTTCCTGGATGTATGGTGTTTGCAAAAGAGTTGTGGGGCTTGAAAATGAAAAGCAGGTCTCCCCACACTTCCCAGAGAGGAGAGGAATGAGCCCCAGTTTTCTTCTCTCACCCTCTCTACGATTCTTGACATCTCGGTTGAATAAAGGGGCCAATCACTATTCTCTGTCTAAGCTTCTATTATGTGCTCAAACTGATGATCTTATTATTATTTCAAATTACCACTTAGCTCTGTCTGTATCCAATGGCATCATCCTAAAGTCTTTAAGTTATTCTCAAAATATCACTTTACTTCTCCAGATTTACTCTCACTTCTCTGCTCTCTGATACGATTCTGACTCTATCCTTCATTTCAAGATTGGATTACACAAAGGATCCACTTCAACCATGTTCAAGACTAACAAGGTGTCAGTCGACTGGCAGTGAAAACAATATTTTTAAACCCAGAAATGGGAATTTCCTCAAATCAGAGAACTTATGGATCGTAGTGAGTGTCCTTTTAACAGGAAACCCATTTTCCAGTTACAGCTCTGCCCCTTGCTGTGTGACTTTGAGGAAGTCACACTGGAGGGCCTGGCATTGCCAACAGCACAGTAATGGGATGAGAACATGAAACCCTGGGGATCCTGACTGGACTAACATCAGAGAGCCATGGGAGAAAAGTCAGCTTTCCTAACATAAATGATGTTTTCATTTTGTGCTTCAGCCAATGCAGGGGTCTGTCCAGCCCTTTTTTCTGAGATCTTCAACTTCTCATTTGATAGCAAACGTGCACAAATTACAACGTGCCAAATTTGATGCACCTCCAGAAACTGTTGCAGCCAATATGAAAATGAAGAAATGCACAGATCAGATGTCCCTTCAGGACAGACACAAAATTTAAAAAGTCCTGGTAAATTCTCCTTTACGCATAGAGGCTTCTGGTCAACTGCACAGTGTGAAGTGAGGTCAGCTTCCTGCTTTGTGGGGGATGCAGGTGGTGGCAGACCTGACTTGCTGGTCACCTCATGAGAGGCTCATTTGGGGCCACAGGGTGGGTGCTGCCATTTCACCTGTAGAATTCAACTCAGCTGCACACAGCGTCCTGCATGCTTCTCCTCCTCAAGTCACCTACCTGAATGCCCTGTCCCCAGAGTGTGCTGAGAACATAGGGAGTGAATTGGGGCCCAGGCATGGATGGTGAAGGGACAAGCATGGTTGCCTTCCTGCCTGGAAGCTTTCCTGAGGCTGACCTGGCCCCTCACACAGTGGACACAGTCACTGTGGAATGTTCTGGAGAGTGTGGGAGCCTTGAACAGGGAGAGGAAGGCAGAGAAGAAGCTAGAGTAGGGTCTCCCATTGATGCAGTGCTGGAAGGCTGGGCTTCTCTGCAGATTCTGCAGAGGCAGGATCCCCTCCCAGCTTCTTGGGGCCTATGCTCCCTTCCTCACGATGCTCTCTTGATCACAGCCGGTGGGCTGAGACCCTCCCTGCTCTGTCTCCTGCAGTGTCTCGAAAGCTGGGTTTCCCTCCTCTGTCTTTCTAAAGAAATCAGAGGTTTTCCAGGGGCTCCTCAGCCTGGTTGCCTCTGGGTTAGATCATGAGGTTCAGTTGCAAATGCCCTTGAAAACTGCAGGCTCAGGCCTGAGAAGTGCCTGGGCCAGGAGGCAGAATTCTCACACAGGGAGGCTGGAATGTTCTGGAAGCCATGCTTCCCAGAGGTCCTCTCAGCCCTGCCGGGCCTCTCAGCCATGGATCCTCCATTGCAAAGAACAGGAGACTCCACAATCCCAAGAGACAGTCCTGGAATGTCCAAGAAAATAATTTCTGGTTGCTCTGTCTACCCCACTCATCCCCCGTCCATGGGGACCTTTGACCACACTCCTGGATCTGCTATTGGCCTGGCAAGGAGAAGCTGCTCCTTCATGGGCATGGGTGTTGTAAGGCCAGCAGGTCTAAGCCCTGGTTTCCCACATACACTCGGTTTCTCCCTCTGCCCTTCCAATTGCCTTGGGCGGGCAGAATTTCATCTGCCACTTGGATGTTAACCCCTTGTCTCCAGGAGGAGCACGACTGATCCTACTTTCTTTTCTTTCCTTTTTTCTATCTCAGGGGTTAGTATTAGCAAAGCGTAAAAGCTGAGATGCGAAAAGACTTTTATCCTTGTTTCCGTAGTCTTTCAATGATTTCCTGATCTGGAGAATGTAAAGGTTTCAGCGTCTTGCTTTAATAAATCACTTGCCCTGCATATCCCCACTGATCTTGTTATAATCCTGCAGTCTTGGGCCTTGAATTGAACATGGTTTCCCCACAGCGAAGTTGCCTTTTGGTGTGGGTTATAATCAGTCTCAGAGAACCAGCATCACAATTTTAACAAACTCTGGTTAAAATAAAAGGGAAATTGAGCTTTACCAGGTACAAAAGATTTACTCACGTGGGTCCCTTTAATACTTGCAGCCTCTCCCATGCCTGTTTGCTCATGTAGGGTCTCACAATATTTTTTCCTTGAGAAGCTTTACTTATCTCTGCCTGGGCTTTCTTGTTGAAATCACTTTTGCTTATTATCTACCTAATACTCCAGGACAAAATCGGTGTTGTGAAAACAAAACTGTATCTTTCTCATAGGTTTATTTAAAGTAAATCTTTAATGGCTCTCCTCTTTCTATAAAATACTGCTTAGTGTCTCAATTCAGAAATTAGAATATGCAGACCTGTACAATAATCAAAACTTCACAGCAATTCAAAATTAAGGCTTTCTTTCTTCTCTCCTGAAACTTCCACTAACTTTTCTTAGGGTATCTAACCATGGTGTATGACAACTTCACTGTTGGGGCGTAGAAAGAGCCAAAACAAAGATATGAAAGCTCTTAATTAATCCAAACGCCTTTGTAATTGCTCTAGACATGAGCATTATGATGACTCATCTCATAGGACACAGTCATGTGTCTCAGAAAGTCCACATTGCTAACATTTTTCATTTCCTTGATGCTTCAAAAATCATTGAAAAAACAACAGAGTTTCAGAAAAGGAAAAATGTTACTGAATAAAAAATTTATGAAATAACTAAAGGCAAAATTAAAACAGTGTAACAAATTATATATCTGTAGAGGATAAATTAAAGAAAGGAAAACTATGAATGAAGGGGAAGAATGTTGAGGAATTAATTAAAAATGTCAAACTACAAAATTCCATCATGAGAAAGAGAGAAAATGTTTGGAGCCATGATATTGAAGAAGTAACACACAAAATCATCCCAAAATAAAGGATATGGGATTAAATTAAGAAGGCCCTCATTCTCCACTCCAAAAACTATCGAGGTGAAATTTTGGAACATAATTTTAAAGAAATAATCTTTCCCCTAGAAAGAACACATAGTCCTATCCAAGCCATGGAATAAAAATGGCATCAATACATGCAGCAAACCACCATAGCACGTGTATACCTGTGTAACAAACCTGCACGTTCTGCACATGTACCCCAGAACTTAAAGTATAATAAAAAAATAAAAACAAATAAGTAATTTTCACATAAAAAACGGCATCAACACAAGAAACATAACGGCAAAGGAGAAATATATATTTGTGGGATATTCAACCTATAACTTTATGGATATAATTCTATAATGTACCAGCTGTCATTTAAGCATGAAGATAGAATTAAGATATTTTTAGACATGTAAATTCGTCCAAGCTTTTTCTACAATGACCTTTTCTCAGAAAAGTAAGAAAAGATATACTGTAGAAAGAAGCGGTAGGAGAAGGGGGGAAGCATGGGTTCAAAGTTGAGGATTTTGCATAGCAGGAAGATGTGTTAGGGATACATTTAACCAAGGTATGAAAGATCAGTACAAGAAGGACTAAAACAGACTGCTGAAAGAAATGATAAAAGACACAAACACATGGAAAAGCATCCCAGGCTCATGGATTGGGAAAATCCATGTTATTCAAATGTCCATAATGCCCAAAGCAATCTACAAACTCAGTGATATTCCTATCAAGTTTTCTATATCATTTTTCACAGATTTAGAAAAAAACTTGAAAAATTCATATGGAACCAAAAGAGAGCCCTAATAAAGCAATTCTATGAACAAAGAAAAAATTTGGATGTATCACATTACTGGACTTCAAACTATACTACAAGGTTACAGTAACCAAAACAGCATGCTACTCATACCAAAATACACATAGACAAATGGAACAGAATATAGAACTCAGAAATAAAGCTGCACACCTACGACCATCTGATCTTTGGCTAAGTTGACAAAAATAAACAATGGGAAAACAATACTCTAAATGGTGCTAGAAAAATTGGCTAACCATATGAAGAAGAATAAAACTGGACCACTACCTCTCATCATAAAAAATCACTCCAGTTGAATTAAAGACTCAACAATAAAGTAAGACCTCAAGTAATAAATAGGTAAGACCACAAAAAGTAAAAAATCCTGTAAGAAAACCTAAAAATACTTTTCTGGACAATGACCTAAGCAAGGAATTTATGACTAAATCCTCAAAAGCAAATGCAGCAAAAATAAAAATTGAGGCCTAATTAAATCAAAGAGCTTTAGCACAGCAAAAGAAACTATCAACAGAGTAAACAGGCAACCTATAGAATGGGAGAAAATATTTGTAATCTATTCATCTGACAAAGGACTTCTGTCCAGAATCTATAAGCAAGTTAAAGAAATCAACAAGAAAAAGAAAAAAAAAAACAAATTACCCTATTAAAAAGTGGGCAGAGGACATGAAAAACACTTCTCAAAAGAAGAGATAGAAGAAGCCAACAAACATGAAAAAATGATCATCATCCCTAATTGTCAGAGAGATGAAAATCAAAACCACAATGAAATACTATCACACACAAATCAGAATGGCTATCATAAAAGTAAAAAAAATACCAGTTGTTGACAAGGTTCTGGAGAAAAGGAACACATATACATTGTTGGTGAAAAGGCATATCACTTCATTTCCTGTGGAAAGCAGTTTGGAGCTTTCTCAAAGAACTAAAAGCTGAATTACCATTAGACCCAGAAATCCCATTACTGGGTATATACCCAAAGAAAAATAAATCATTCTACCAAAGAGACACCTGCACTCATATGTTTATCATAGCACTATTCACAATAGCAAAGACATGGACTCAACCCAGGTGCCCAGCAACAATGGATTGTATGAAGAAAATGTGGTACACATACACCATGGAATACTATGCAGCTATAAAAAACGCCACAGTCATGGCATTTGCAGCAACATGGATGCAGCTGGAGGCCATTACCAAAAGTGAACTAACAAAGAAACAGAAAAACAAATACCAAATGTTCTCACTTATAAGCGGGAATTAAATATCAAGTGCACACAGACACAAAGATGGGAACAGGAGACACTGGAGACTCTAAACAGGAGGAAGGGGAAGGTAAGAAAGGTTGAAAAACTACCTATCAGATACTATGCTCACAATATGAGTGACGGATCATTAGAAGCCTAAACCTCGGACATCACAAAATACACTCATGCAACAAAACGGCACCTGTACCCCCTGAACTAAAAAAAAAAAGTTAAAGGTGTCTGTATTTGTATTAAAATTAATAAGACTAATGAAGATTTTAATACCAGAGATTTGTATTAAAAATTAATAAGACTGATGAAGCTAAATACCAGGAGAAACACTGAACCCAGTTCAAAGTAAGTATGGACTATACTGTGAGATGGGATGGAATAGAGGAATAGAGTTTAAAATTGCAATCCATTTTACAGCATTTAATGTTTTACACAATGGATCTATATTATTCTAAAAATTAAGGTGTTAACAAATAAGTTGGAAGACAAACGAACAGAGAGGAGATACAGAAGAAATACTGGGGAAAAATGTGTGGTGGAATAATTTAGTGGTAAGTGGTTATAATGCTGAAAATTATCTCAGTTCAACTCAGAATCCCACCAAACGCTTAAGAGGAATTTGATATATTGTATTAAAATAATGGACTTTCTTAAAGAATTAATTACCTATTAACAACAGACATAGAGGATGGATGAAAAACATGAAATATACCACTAAGAACAAGATTCCACCATAGAAATAAAAAGCCTTTAGAAATTCCAAGAAGAACAATGTCTTCTGAGCTGTGTGTGCTCCAGGAAGGAAGGCTTTTTGGAGGGGGTGATGGTTGGTAGCCTTGGAAGGACCTAGAAGATGAGGAAGACAGAGAGGTGAAAGTAAGGCCCTCCTGGGGGACAAAGAAGCCTGGGCAAGGGCAGGGAGGTGAGATGGAGTCCAGCCAGACCAATAATAAGGTCTGAAATTGAGGCAGCAATTAATAGCCTACCAATCAAAAAAAGTCCTGGACCAGACAGGTTCACAGCTGAATTCTATCAGATGTACAATAAGGACCTGGTACCATTCCTTCTGAAACTATTCCAAATAATAGAAGCAATAGAAAAAGAGGGAATCCTCCCTGACTCATTTTATTTTATTTTATTTTATGTATATATTTTTTTGAGATGGAGTTTCATCCTGTCACCCAGGCTAGAGTACAATGGGGCAATCTCAGCTCACTGCAACCTCCACCTCCCGGGTTCAAATAATTCTCCTGCCTCAGCCTCCCAAGTAGCTGGGATTACAGGCACACGCCACCACACCCAACTAATTTTTTTTATTTTTAGTAGAGAGCAGGTTTCACATGTTGGCCAGGCTGGTCTGGAACTCCTGACCTCGTGATCCACCCGCCACTGCCTCCCAAAGTGCTGAGATTACAGGCATGAGCCACCACACTAGGCCCTAACTCATTTTATGAAACCAGCATCATCCTGATACCAAAACCTCACAGAGACACAACTAAAAAAGAAAATTTCAGGCCCATGTCCAAGACGAACATTGATGTGAAAATCCTCAATAAAATACTGGCAAACCAAATCCAACGGCACATCAAAAAGCTTATCTATCACACTCAAGTCAGCTTCATCCCTGGAATGCAAGGCTGGTTAACATATGCAAATCTATAAAGGTAATCCATT
>CAUYLG010039629.1:0-52483 GCA_963573385.1 Cacajao melanocephalus
CCCTCTCTTCCTTCCCTTCCTTCCCTTCCTCCCTTCCCTCTCTTCCTTCCCGTCCCTTCCTTCCTCCCTTTCCCACCCTTCCTCCCCTCCCTTCCTTCCTCCCCTTCCCTCCCTTCCTCCGTTCCTTCCCTTCCTTCCTTCCTTCCTTCCCTTCCTTCTTCCTCTTCCCTCCCTTCCCTTCCTTCCCATTTTGTTTAAGAGACAGGGTTTCCATCACCCCAGCAGGAGTACAGTGGCACAATCATAGCTCACTGCAGCCTTGACCTCCTGGGCTCAAGCAATCCTCCTGCCTCAGCTTCCTGAGGAGCTGGGACTACAGGCACAAGCCACCACACTGAACTAATTTTTAAATATTTTTGTAGAGATGAGGTCTCACTACATTGCCCAGGCTGGTCTTGAACTCCTGGGCTCAAGCAATCCTCCTGCCTCAACCTCCCAAAGTGTTGGGATTACAGGCGTGAGCCATGGCACCTGGTTATTCCGCTATTTCTTGTGTGGTTTCTTTGCTGTTGTTGTTCTTGTTCTTAATGTTTTTGGACTTCTTCCTATGGAAAATCGAGATTTCTTACCTACCCACCCTCACCAAACAAGCAAACCACTTTACTTCCCCCCAGTTACAGTTACAGTCTATGAATCAACTTTCTATGATTCGCAATTACAACCACAATTCTTCACAGCTAAGCCACATAGGGTTCTACAAGTTTTCCCAGATATTTTATTTTGCTTGGTTTTCTCTGTATATTGAATTGATTCACACATTCTCCAAAGCAAACCTCCAACCTTCTGAGGGGTTGGGGAGAGGTAGCCGCCCAGCTCTGAAAGGGGAAAGAGGTGACCTGGAAACCCAAAGCCTTTTAAATAACTCTTTTGAATGTCAGTGCCATTTTGCACTCCTTTTATTTGAGACGTTTCTGCTTCCTATGAATTCCTGAGGCTTTCTGGGGTTCTGCAGGGAGAAGCAGCTTTTTTGGCTGGCTCCCCACCCCCTAAGGCCTTGGGTTTCAATCTTGTTCATGCTACTAAATCACTTACCTCTCGTTTGCTTTCCCAATCTTCCATCTCTGTTGACATCTTTCGTCTGTTGTCGTCTCCTTTCCACTCTCTTTCCTCTTTTTAATCCTTTAATATCCTTTTAGTGTGGTTTATAGAGGGAACATAAATTAATGTATCTATTCAGTTCACCATGTTTAACTGGAAGACTTTGTGCTGATTGTTTGTAAAGCACGATTATGTTTTCTTAAAAAAAATCACACCCATTTCTCTTTTGTCTATTCAAAGTTATCTGCAGGTAAGTTTGATTAACTAATTAGCAAGGGTTTTTTTTTAAGTGGGGACAACACCTAGTCCTAAGCAAAACTGTAAAGCTGATGAGATTCAAGTCTAATGCTTTCAGCTTCCCCTTTCTTTTGCCATTTTCCCCACTTGATGGCACCCTTCTCTAATATCCATTATCTTCAACGTCCCTCCAGAAACTAGCTGGGGTAGTGGGGCATGGGGAACAGATGTGCCTGGTAACTTATTCATACTAGGATGTAAATGATTGACAGCATTATACATACTTCCCAGTATATAAAAACAACGCAACTCCTCAGATGAAATTAAGGTAAACTGGAATTTCCAAAGAAGTGTTTTAGAAACTTTCTCTGGGAGCAGGAATGTGTTGGAAGAAGTGAAATAGAGGAAAATGAGCAAGAAGGGATGAAGAAAATGAAATGGCAATGAAAACCAGAGAGGATTGATTGGTTTTTTTTTTTCCTATACATGCAAGAGATGTTTTTTTCCTATACATGCAAATCTTGAAAATGCCAGGGTAAAAACATTAAGAAAACAAAGTTCTATGGACTTCAGAAGTTATAACAAGAGAGATGGTACTGGGAAAATGTAAACATCATAAAATTTCTTTTATGCCTGGTGAACAAAATTATAAAAGAGTGTCCCAAATTCCATTTATGCTTGGACCTAATATTAATTAGTGGCTTCACTTTTCTCACGAATGACATTAGTAGCCAGAACACTCAGATTTCAGATCAGAGAAATTAATTTTGACTACTCCAGCAACACTATAAAGGAAAAGAGAGCATTATTTACCATAAAGATAGCATCATCTTTGACATGACAAGCAAGGAGCTCGAGTGGCTACTGTAAATGATGACTGGGCCTTTCTAGGTACATGATCTCTAAGGGGCTTTGGCCAGCACGAGCAGGGAATAAAGCAGGAAGCTCTCTTCAGAAAAGAAAAAAAGAATGAAAGAAACACTCATGAATCAGCCTTACCAAGCTTCTTGAAGTATGTCTAGATATACATGGACAGGAATTCTAAATTGCTCATCCATAAAAGAAAGAGATTGGCTTAGGTTTGTGGTTACAGTGCAGGTATGTTAAGCGACTTCCCTCTGTCATTAAATATCCACCAGTCCACGGCACAGCAAAGCAAGGAAATAAGGGCCGTGTAAGAACTGTCCATGAATCCAGCTTTTCTCAATTTAAATGATTGTCCTCTATGTTGAAGTTGAGTCTCACCTTTTATGAAACAGTGATGAAGCAGTTTTTCTTTACTTCCTCCTTCTCCTCTCCCTGCTGTTACATCTTAGTTAGCAAAATTTAAAACTTAAAAGATTTCCATCGGACACCAACATTTAAAAGATTTAAAAAATGCAAACACCTGCTGATTAATGATATCCAAAGTTTCTGCCAATATTGATGCAAATTAACTGAAAACAGTCCTCCAATTTTTTTTTTGCACCTGAGAATCTCAACATAGTTCTTTTAAACCTCAGTCTTTCTCTTACATTGTTAAACCCCTGTGTTGGTCTATGTTTAAATTATGGAGGAAATCACTTAAAATGCATCAAATATTCAATCGAAGGTCAACATTGGTAGCTTGAGGGTCCACTTAGATGCGTGGTGACGGCAGACTAGTTGAGAGGAAAGCTACAGGAATTGCCTTTAAAATCAAATTACACAGTAAGCACACTACTTAAATTGTATGTTACAGATTAATGATGATAGCAGTAATAGATCTCTAAAGACATTTTTATTCACTCTCTCTATTCGATTAAGAAAATGTCAATCACTCATAACAAAGAAGAACAATAAGTACATGAAATCACTTTAATACCTAAGTGAATACAGTGATGCTCACATTGGCTTTTTCATGTTGTTTTATGTGTCCCTCTTTCCCTCTCTCTTTCTGGTATTGGAGCAAGTTCTCCCTGGCTAATTTCATCAAGCTCATCTCGATAAGGGTTGGTAGATCTAACGTCAGTGCTTGATAAGAACACAAGTGTTGAGAAACATTAAGTTTACCCTGCCACATGGTTCCCTTGTGGTAGCTACTTTTAGTTTGTAATTAGTGGTAGGAGGGTAATAGCTGCCTACTTGGCATATTCTTGAGTTATATGTATATGTAGAACACTTGTGTAATGAGAATCACTTGTCAAAGAGTAAATAAATACGTGGATGAAAATCTACTTGGGCCTTCAGTCTGGAGCACTGTCAGCCCTGCAGGCACTCAGGCTGTTGGTCCCCAGGATGGATCCACTCTGTGTTCTGAGTGTCTGCCTCTCAATACCTTCAGTCCACCTGGGTAGGGGTCTCCTGACCAACTGCTTCTCGGTATACAAGAACAGGTGTTTTATAACATTTGATCCTAAATATCACGTAAACTCTTAGAGTACTAAATGAGGACTCAGACTTGAGCCCCTGTCCTGGCTCTGTGATTCACCTTGGACTGTGACCAAATAGCTTTACTTCTTTGTGCCCTCGGTTTCCTGGTCTATAAACAGGGAGACTAATGTCTCGTTAGATCCTCAAGACACTCGTGAGGTAGATAATAGTCAAAAAACTTCTTTGAAAAATATAAAGCATAAAATGTTTAAAAGGTATTTAAAATATTTAAAGGTATGCTCAGATTCAATAAATATCATTTCCTAACATGAGACTTCCAGAATATGTCCTTATTCCTGTACAGCATTCAAGTCAAATACCATAAATTACTATGAATTTTTATTCATTCATGTACAACCACTAGCTTTTCCATTTATTCCCAGTTACTTATATCTCCACCAATCTGAGCTTTACACAAAAGTCTGTGCTTTCTAAAAATGGCTCCATGAGGCAATTCCTTTATGATGGTTAATGACAGGTTATGTTACCCTACAAATGTCACTAAAAGTTCTTTTCTATGGAATTTCTTTTCCTAGCCCATTGCTCAGTTTACTGTAAGAAACAAAATGCTTTCAAGATCCAGAAGCCAATAGAGAGAAGACAGTGATTCGTTTGAAGGAATACTAGCAGCTACAAATCCATTATTGACTGGATTTAGGGACCTCCAGCAGTGGGTTTCCCAATATTCCAAGAATGAGAACTCCTTTTTAATGTTCAGATCCCTCAACAACGGAAAAATATATAATGAGCAAAAAGAAACTATAAAATTAATAGTGCTTTTGAATGATTTGTATTTTTCTAATCATAATAACATCTGTATGCATTTGAGAATTAGCACACAATGATTGGTAAGCATAGAGTTGGAGAAATTTCACCAGTTTTTGATTCATAGGATGGCAACCACTGTCTTTTTCTTTTGAGACAGAGTCTTACTCTAGTGCCAGGTGCCAGGCTGGAGTGCAGTGGCATGATCTTGGCTCACTGATACCTCTGCCTCCCGCGTTCAAGTAATTCTCCTGCCTCAGCCTCCCGAGTAGCTGGGACTACAGGTGCGCACCACCACACCCAGCTAGTTTTTGTATTTTAGTAGAGACGGGGTTTCCCCACATTGGCCAGGATGGTCTCAATCTCTTGACCTTGTGATCTGCCTGCCTTGGCCTCCCAAAGTGCTGGGATTACAGGCATGAGTCACCATGCCCCATTCACAACCACTATCTTACAGCTTACTCTAGCCATGTTTTTTGCCGTCCAATAGAAAATGATGAACTTCTCACTTAAACAAAATGGGAGAGAATTTTAAAAATTCAGAAGTTGATGTGGCAAGTTTCTGCCTTTATGGTTGTCTTTTTAAATATGAGAATTGACTAGTTTTTAATCCAAGTGATCTCTTGTTAGAAAAAACTTGTTAGAAAAAAAAAAATCTTTGCAAGTTGTTGAATCTTTTAAAAATCCTAAGGGGGAAGTGTTTACTGTCTGTGACAGCTATTCTCAACAACGTCAGATTTAACAACATTTTTTATAACAAATACGCTGTAATGACTCCCTTTGATAGCCTATTTTGTTTATCTACTAAGTGAAATAAACCATCCCAAACAGCAACTTATGACTTCTCATGATTCCGTGGGTTGACTGGGCATTTCTGCCTGACAAAGTATTGGCAGCTGGGGCTCTGCGGCCCCTAAGAAGTCAAAGTGGCCTCACTCACATAACTGAGCTGGCACTGGCTGTTGGCCTGGAGCTCAGCTGGGGCTGTTGGTTTAGGCCCACCCTTGTCTTTCAGGTCAGCCTCTCATGTGGCTTCTCGGGCTTCCTGGTAGCATGGATTCTTTTCTCAACAAGTTTAAGACGTAGGAAAAATATTACAGAAGATGATATAAGGTTATTGCTAGCCACATATGACTGTTTGTACAAACATTCCAAAATGCAAAAGTAGAAAACAGTTTTATTCAAGGTATTTTCTAAGTTTAGTTCATAGCTTCTTTAATTCCTATATAATGTATTTGTAATATATTGTCTATAGGATAGATAATATATTACAAATATATAATAACAAGATCAACAAAGACAACCTGTGAAAAGAAGCCAACTGTCTAGAAAATAAAGGCAGCCCCAGAGTCCACTACTTGCCCAGGCTCCTTCCAAGATTAGGTACCTAATTTTGTATTTGTAATTTTCTATTCATTTTCTTTAAGAAAACCCCCAAAAATCACATAAGCTTTAGGCCCCTCAGAACCTCGATCTGCTCCAGTGAGGAGTAAACATTGTGTGATTCACAAATAATGAGTACAATACTTGGCTGAGTTTTTTCAAAAAACTATAACCAGAGAGATATACCAGGTTCCTGGATGACAAAATTTACTGCTATTAAAATGTGAAGTCTCTTAAAGTTTAATTGAGAATTTCATGCAAGCACAATAGATATTCCAACAGTATTCAGAAAACATAACAGAACTTTGGAAAAAGCTGGGAAACATCTGGAAAAAAATAAGAGTCACTAAGAAATTTTTGGAAAAGATGATTAATTAAATATGAGGTGCTGGATTGAGGGAAATATGGCTGTTTTCCTGGGTACAAAACATATTCTAAACTTTCAGTAATTTAAACAATGTGGTACTGGTGCACGAATAGGCATGCTGACCAAAACAGACATTAGGCCATGTAAAAAATTAATAATAAATAAAACAGGCAATATGAAGACAAATTCAGCAGGGAAAGAGGAAGTGTTCAGAAAAATGGTAATGGTACAACTGGTTAGATAATTGGGAGTAAAAATAAATCCACTTTTATTTTAATCTCACATCATCCACCTAAATGACCTAAATAAAGTAATGAAATATTTTAAAAGATCAAATTATAGAAAAATTACAAGAAAATACATATTAATATGATTCAAACTCCACAGAGGAATAGTTAGTTAGTTTGTTTGTTTTTGAGACAGGGACTCGCTCTGTCACCCAGGCTGGAATGTAGTGGCACCATCGTGGCTCACCACAGCTGCAACCTCCTGGGCTCAAGCAATCCTTCCTCCTCAGCCTCCTGAGTAGCTGGGACCACAGGCATGCATCACCTTGCCCAGCCGAGGAATGTTTTTTTTTTAAAAGCTTAGTAACAATGAAACAAGTTACAAAATGAAATATTGACAGAATTGACAATATAGAACTGAAAAATATTTTCACACAAAAAAACCTCCTCCGAATTAAAGGCAAGCAATATATGGGGATTAAAATACTTTCTGCAAGTATATAAGGCTAACATTGACCTTATATAAAGAGCTCATACAAATCTGTAAGAACAGAACCAAGACATCAATAGATTAATATGCCTAAAAGATGTATGAACACTCCGGTAATTCCTCAAAGCACTCAGCATGGAGTTACTACAGGACTCAGCAACTGCCCTCTTACAGACCCAAGACAAATGAAAATATGTGTCCTCCACAAAACTTGTACATAAATGTTCACAGGAACATTATTCATAACAGTCAAAAAATAGAAACAACTCCAGTATCCACCAACTGATAAATGGACAAATATGAGTTATATCTGTACAACAAAATATTATTAGCCTCTTGAAAACTCACACTACGTGAAAGAAGGCAGTCACAAAAGATCGTGTGTTGTGTGATTCCATTTATATAAAATATCCAGGACAAGTAGACATATAGAGACATAGAGATAAGTGGTTGCCTAGGTCTGTGAAGGGGGTTGGGGGAAATTAAGGTGTGACTGATAATAGGTACAGGATTCCTTGATGGAGTGATGAAAATGTAAAATTAATTGTGGTGATAGTTACACAACCCTATGAATATACTAAAAATCGTTTAACTGTTTGCTTTAAATGGGTGAATTGTATGATGTGTGAGTTGTATCAATATACAGTGTATGATATATTATCACAAGACTATCTCTATATGACATCACTGTACAATATTATAAATAGCTTTATGATAATGATGCTTTTTTAAAGTATGCCCAGCCAAATCACAGAAGAAATCAAGTTAAGAAACTTGAGGAAATTATCAACATTTGTAATAACCAAATAAATACAAATTAAAGCAATAAGGAGATAGTACTGATATTTTTATCAGTCAAAATAACTAGAAAATAGTTTTGACAATTCTCATTGCTGCTAGAAGTATGGCAAAACAGACATTCTCATATATTGTCACTGGGAATGCAAATTGACACTGCCTTTTTTGAAGGCAGTTTACCAACAGATATCAAGAATTCTAAACAGTAATACTCTGCCTCAGTGATATAGCTTATAAAAACATCATACAAGAAATTCTTCCCAAATATGAAAGAAAAAAATCTTTATAAACAAAGATCCTCATTTCAGCATTATATATGACCATGAAGAAATGAAACATCTTAAATGTTTAGTGATAGTGGAATAGTTAAGTGTGCTGTGGTATACGTATCAGATGAAATATTACACAGCAGTGAAAAAAATATTATGTTAATATAAGAAAATAATTATTATATAATATCAAGAGAAAATGACAGTACAAAACTGTATGCATAGTTTTTATATTTTCAAATTATCTTTAATAAACTACCCTTAATTTTTTTAATATCTAAGAAAAATAAAACTAACAACAATGTAAAGCACTATATGATGTGTGGTTTATGCTATAATGAGCACCAGATATTCAGAGAAGAGTTTCAAACTCGGTGTTTCAATATTTTATCTGCAAGTGACTATGCTTCTATGATTTTTTTTAACCCCAATAAAAGTCATTCAGTGAAGCCCTATTTAGGGATACTTCATCTGGCATGTACAAACAAATTACCAAAAAAAATCAAAAACCAAATTAGTGATCATTTATACCTCAATCCATATATGTGACGTATTTTTACTTCACTCTTCTACAATTATATTTACAGTAAACATTTAGTCTTCAAACTGTTTCAATCTAGATTTGTTAAATATTTTAAAACTAAAGATAATATATAACCTATTTTGAATTATCACCAATAGACTCAAACAGGGCAACAACCTCTTTAAGGAAAGCAAGCTACTTGCATCAAAATGAGAATACTTTCTATTCTTTTAAAAAAAAATCTAGGTGGCAACATTCTATGTACAATAGGTAATTTGTTTGTGGTTTTACTTCAAAAACAGAATATTTCTTTAAAATATATAATTCTCATCATTGGTAGTTTGGCACATGAAACTCTTCTAAAAATACAGGTTAGACATATAACACAACAAAGACTGAGGAAGGACAGGATTTTAATGAACAGTTGCAACAATTTATAAATTGTGCTATTACAATGAAACAGTATAAATCTTCAGAAATTTTAACTTGATTTTCAAAACACTGAAAGTTTAATCAAGAATCATTACTGTCTCTGAAGTCCTTCTCCTATGTCCACTGCATCTCCATTTTGCCAAAAATCCATGTAATCAAAATGTTGTATGATTTTTCTTAAGACTATTTTATTGAGATCAAAACCTAAGTAAGTACACTTGAGCTTCAAGTCTAAAACACAAAACCTGTGTGCTGCTTCATTTTACCTTCACTCAGCCAATCAGAATCCATTGTTGCCTGGGAAACCCTCTCATGCTTATTACAATAACAATTCTGTTGCTTGATTTTTAAAGCAATAAATACATACTCAGATTTAAAAAAAAAATTTTTTTTGAGACAGAGTCTCGCTCTGTCACCTAGACTAGAGTGAGTGGTGTGATCTCTGCTCACTGCAACCTTTGCCTTCTGTGTTCAAGTGATTCTCCTGCCTCAACCTCCTGAGTAGCTGGGATTACAGGTGCATGCCACCCATGCCTGGCTAATTTTTGTATTTTTAGTAGAGACGGCGTTTCACCATGTTGGCCAGGCTGGTTTTAAACTCCTGATCTCAGGTGATCCACCTGCCTCAGCCTCCCAAAGTGCTGGGATTACAGGTGTGAGCCACTGTGCCTGGCCTCAGAAATTATTTTTAAAATCTATTGGTAAACAGTCAACATTTCAGGAAAAACAATGCAAAAACGTATTATCCTGGTTGCTTTTCCCTGATCAGCATGTGAAGGCTGAAAGGAATACAAAGAACCATTTCACTTTCATACTGTTCTCATATTCATTTCTTAGGGGCCAAGAACTTTGGGAATATAAAGACGGACAGACAAAGGAAAAAACATATCCTCTGCTTTTTCTGTATATTCTGCACACCACATATTTCATTACACGCCAATGTGTTTGTCAGATTCAACTGCATTGTTATTTTATATCTTCCTTGGTATATGCAAGAAAAATGGAAACAAAACTTTTAATGGAAAACAGAGAAATAAATGACAAAGTAGATACTGTATTAGCTACATTCTCTGACTACACAATGATATAACCGTAAATTAATAAAATTAACTTTGGAAGAAACAACCGCTTGAAAAAGGTTAAATCTCTACTAAATAACTTTTAAGTCAAAAAGCAAGCAACAAATACAGACTATTTAGAAAATAGTGTAAAGAGGAATAGCTAGGTGTATTAGTCTGTTCTCACACTGCTATAGATATATACTACCCAAGACTGGGTAATTTATAAGGAAAGGAAGTTTAATTGACTCACAGTTCCTCACGGCTGGGAAGGCCTAAGGAAACTGCAACTATGGCTGAAGGAGGAGAAGCAAATACCTTCAGGAGGCAGCAGGAGCGAGAGAAAGCAAGAGGAGTGGGAACTACAGACACTTTTAAACCATCAGATCTCGTGAGAATTCACTAACTATCACGAGAACTGCATGAGGGAAATCCACCCCCACGATCCAATCACCTCCTACCAGGTCCCTGCCTCAACAGTTGGGGATTACAATTCTAGATGAGATTTAGGTAGGAACACAGCCAAACTATATTACAGCATAGCAAAATCTGTCATTTAAATATAAATCTAAATGACTTTGCTGTTTTTTTTAATTAAAGTATACAAACCAAATGTGTAACCGAAAAAACAAACAAAAAGAACAGCAATGACCTAAGAAAGACAAGAAGAAATAATACAAATAAAAGAAAAAATAATAAGAAAAGAAACCACTCCTAGGAGACTTGTGCAGTAGATACTATGGCCCCTCACCCAGGCCCCCTTCAGGTCCAAGGCTGTTGCTGGCAGTAATTATTAGCTATTGATGGCTCACAGCTGAATCAATTTTCTGGAATTGACCTTGCCTAAAGGAATTTGCCTGAGTATGTTTATGTCTCTTCTTCAAGGGCAGCCCACAGTCCAATGACTGGATTCAATGCAGGGATTCAAAGACCCAGCCCTGGTGCCTTGGATTGGTACATCTCTGAATGATCTTTCAGTCTTGAGCCTCCCCCTGGAACCAGCTGAGGCTACTGATGCAGCTGCATCTCAGTTCGACTTCTTCCTCTGCTCACTATTATTGTGTCCCTGGCTTTCTCAAAGGAGTTGTTTCTGAGAGCACTCTTCGATAAACTCCTCCAGGTAAATCTCAGAGTCTCAGGGCATCTAACCTGCAGCAGCTAGTGCTGGAAGTGATCGTAGGAAAGTGGCTTTAAAATGAGTTTGCAGGCACAGCCAGATCCCCCACTGGTGGGCAGGTACTGAAGACCCATCACTGGGGATAGATGGAGCACGGATACCTCTGGCATGAGACAGTGGTGCAAGTATTAAAACGTTCCTGGTGTGAGCTGGCATTAAATACCAGTAAAAGGGAACGTACTGGCAGGTGCAGTATCGTAGGATTTTGAGAGACAGAGAAAGTGATAATTACAAGGATTAGGGAATTCGCTGCTGCTGACAACAATGGATGCCCTGGAGGAAGACGATGAAAGGCTTAGGTTAACTATCACCAATTAAGGGTAAGCAGGAAAGTCAGCTGGCCTCTTCCACAAGACATAAAGAGATTCTCATCTACCATAAGCCAACACCAAAAAAGGCTAAGAATCAAGCCCAGTCCTCAATGATAAGAATAACAGACCTTGAGAAGAGGTTGAATAAGGAGAGCCCCTGTTGGGAAGAAGCTGACCTTAAGGCATAGCATGGAGGCATATTGAATTCCCACATTCTCTCTAGACTCTGGGCCTATAGAAGTGGCCCACTTCATCCTGTCAAACGCCAGCACTGCTCGCGTGCTTGAAGATGATGCAGTCATCTGCCTTGCAAGGCCACAAGCTTTCCCTTCGGATCCACTTCTACCTCCTCTTTCAGCCATCAGATAAATGAGTAGGGTTGAGTCATAACATGAGCCAGCCTGTTGAGAGAGGGAAGAGATGATGCCCCCAAAAGGAGACATAGGACCAAGCTGACATGTACCAACAGAAACCAGGAGAGGATATTAGGTGTTGTATCAAATTGAGTAGAAGATAAGGCTGGATAAAGGAGGGTCAATCAAAATGGAGCACTGTCCTGTGAAACAGGATTTAACCCTGACAAGCAACCTAGGAGTTGGTGACAACACACTACAAGCTCTTAGGAGCTTGTAGAAAACATGGCCACATTATGTGAGAGGAAGTGCTGGAACTTCCACGGCAGACAGGAAAATAAAGGATCAAAAAGTTAGGCAAATGGTCTAGAGTGAATATATCCTGTTGAGTGCCAAAAAACCCACTCACCAATGATAGACTGTGGGAGGGGCCAGAGGACACTGTTTAATAAAGCAATAGAGAAAGTCATAAGGATGATGGGCATCAGCATCTCTGTGAAGGTCAGTGTGGCTGTCCCCTGTGGGCTTGGGCTGATATTGGGGATACTGCTACAGAACTGGGCTCCCTGATAACAATGGGGATGGTAGTGTCCTGCAGTGATGAGGGCAGATTGTGGGTGATTGTTCTAATGGCTGGCAAGTTTGGATGGAAAGAGAGAGAGGTGTCTGACTCACAGAGATGTGAAGTTGCTTAATAGAACACAGCATCTGTAGGGGCATCTTGGATGAGCAGCCAATAAGCATATTACTCAGATCATACAATCAGGATAAATCAAGGCCAAGAGTAGTGGCTCATGCCTGTAATCCCAACACTTTGGGAGGCCAAGGCAGGAGAATCGTTTGGAGATCAGCCCAGGCAATGTGTTAAGACCCCTGCATCCCTACAGAAAATTTAAAAATTAGCCAGGCATGGTGGCATGAATGTGTACTCCCAGCTACTTGGGAGGCTGAGGTAGGAAGATCACTTGAGCCCAGGAGTTTGAGACTGCCATGAGCCTAAATTTCAGCCTGGGCAACAGAGTGAGACCCCCATCTCCAAAAAGAAAACAAAATAAATCAACTATGGATCTTCAGGAGATTGAGACTAGTCACCCCAATAAACGTGACCATATTCTGCCTAGTTTCTGGATCTGAGCCACTACTCAGGCTAGGAACTCATTGGCTGAAGGATAGACCAGGCCCCAGGAAGAATTCTATCACCTACAGCAAGTATGTATGATAAAGATTCCCCTAGTCCTTTTTCCAAAGGGACATATAGCCATTTGCTTGGGTGGACTGGGGGAAGAGGAATTCCCTACATTTCAAGGGTTTGAATTCACATTGATACTAAAGGACCCAAACTGTCATCAGGTCCCCATTTGCCATAGTTAGAGTGGGCACATTCACAAGGCAGGTAATAAATTCAATCCTGGGTTCAAGACCAGCTTGGGCAATGTAGGGAGACCTTGACTCTACAAAAAATTTAAAAATTAGCCAGGTGTGGTGGCACACACCTGTGGTCCCAGCTACTTAGAAGGCTGAGGTGGGAAGATAATTTGAGCTCAGGAGGTCAAAGCTGCAGTGAGTTATCATGCCACTGCACTCCAGCCTGGGTGACAGAGCAAGACCCGATCTCAAACCAAATAATAAAAAATTTAAAAAAAATTTAAAACCAAGACATATAATAAAAATGGTAGTTGTTTTTAGTCACTGAGTTTTATAGTGGTTTATGATACAAGAACAGATAACTAAGACAGTACTTGGAATTTGGAAATGGTTGGTGTCTGCCTTAAGAAAAACTTACAGCCTTACCTTTGGGACCAGGTGGTAGGCAGGAGATGGAAGTCCTTAAAGAGATCATTGTTGAAGGTTTGAAATACAGTAATGAAATAGCTATTGGAGGCTGAAGGAAAGGGGATATATTATATTTTATTAACAGGAGATGCAAACCCCACAGAAGACGGTGGTGAAACTGTCATCTACAGGAACGCAGAAAACAGAAAACATACCTAAGGAACTCATAGGTCTGGCTGAGGATATTTATAGGCACACTGTTGAAAGTACTAACTGTTTTTATTTTGTTTTTTTGTTTTTAGCTGCCTATGAAACTTGAGGAGTAGAATAGGAAAATGAGAAATGTACAGTTTTAAAGTGAAATTTGGGGAAATATAAAGAAATCAGGATTTGGTTTGGTACCCCTTTGTGGGATGGGCCTCTATTGAAATTTGTGTGATGTTTTCATTGTGAATAGACTGGGATTATAAATTTTTGGAAGAAAGCCCACAGAGGTGAAGAGCTACATCCTATCAAAGGTACATACCATCAAAATGATTATTACTGTTGATGTTGATCTTGATCACCTGGCTGAGCAAGTATTTGTCAGATTTCTCCACTTGAAGTTACTCTTTTCTCCTTCCCATGCTGAACTCTTTGGAAGGAAGTCACTTAAGGAGTCGGGAGTGATGCTCCTCTTCCTTGAGGGGTCACTTTTCTTTCACTTTCTTCTTCTTCTTTTTTCTGTAGAGACAGGGTCTCTCTATGTTGCCCAGGCTGGTCTTGAACTCCTGGCATCAACTGATCCTCCCACCTTGGCCTCCCAAAGTGCTGGAATTACAGGTGTGAGCTACTGGGCCTGGCCTTCAACTTGCTTTTTAACTAAATGTGCTTAAATCTGTTTCTGGGTTCTGGATTGTTTTCATTGATCTCGTTATGTATCCTTGCTTCAATACCACACTGTCTTATATAATAAGGGGGGGAAAATACTCTCAAAATAATTTATATCTTCATTTTTAATTGTGATAAAAATATACATAACATAAAATGTACCTTCTTAGTCATTTTTAAGGGTAGAGTTCAGTAGAATTAGTACATTCATGTTGTTGTACAACCAGTCCCTAGAACTCTTTTGATATTACAAAACTGAAACTCTATACTCATTTAAAAACAACTCTCCATTTCTCCCTTCCCCCAGCCACTGGCAACCACCGTTCTACTTCCTATCTCTATGAACTTAACTATTCTATGTAGCTGATACAAGTAGAACTATACAATTCATACAAATCATCAATTTGTCTTTTGTGAGTGATATATTTCACTTAAGCATAACATCTTCAAGATTCATCCATGTTGTAGCATGTGTCAGAATTTCTCTCCTATTTAAGGCTGAATAATGTTTCTCTCTCTCTCTCTCTCTCTCTCTCTCTCTCTCTCTCTGTGCATGTGTGTGTGTGTGTGTATATATAACATTTTGTTCATTCAACATTTACCAAGTTTCTGTTGGCACCTGTGTTCCTTCTACCTTGTGGGTATTGTGAATAATGCTGCTATGAACATGAGAGTACAAATTAACTCTTCAAGATTCTGTCTTCAATTTCTTTGGGTATATGCTCAAAAATGGAATAGCTGAACCATATGATAATTCTATTTTTAATTTTTTGAGGAATCGCCTGCTGCTTTCCCATGGTTGCTACATAATTTTAAGTTCCCATCGACAGTGCCCAAAGGTTCCAATTTCCCCACATCCTCACCAACACTTGTTATTTTATGTTTTTTGGATAACAACCATCCTGATGTGTGTGAGGTGGTATCTCACTGTAGTTTTGATTTGCATTTCCCTAGCGCTGATAATGTTGAGCATTTTTCATGTGCTTATTGGCCATTTGTACTTCTTCTTAGGGAAATGTCAACTCAAGCCCTTTGGCCATTTTTTAATTGGGCTGTTTAGTTTTTTATTGTTGTTGAATTGTAGGAGCTCCTTCCATATTCCAGATAGTACATCTTTATCAGATATATAGTTTGTGAATATTGCCTCTCATCTTGGGAATTACCTTTCCAGTCTTTTGATAGTATCCTTCCACGCACGGAAATTTTAAACTTTGATGTAGTCTATTATCTACGTTTTCTTTTGTTGCTTGTGCTTTCGGCGTCCTATCTAACAAATCATTGTCAAATCCAATGCCATGAAGCTTTCCCCCTATGTTTTAGGAGTTTTATAGTTGTAGGTCTTATATTCAGGTCTATAATCCATTTTAATTTTTGCATACGTATAAAATAATGGTCCAACTTCATTCTTTTGAACGTGGATGTCCAGTTTTCCTGCACCATTTGTTGAAAAGAATATCCTTTCTCTATTGAATAATCTCAGCACTTTTGTTGCAAGTCATTTTATTGTATGTTTGAGGATGTATTTCTGGGCTCTCTAGTCTTCCTCAATATACTTTGTAACGGTTAAATTTATGTATCAACTCGACTGAACCACAGGGTGCCCAGGTATTTGGTAAAACACTGTTCCTGGGTGTGTCTATGAGGGTGTTTCTGGATGAGTTTACCATGTGAACTGGTAGATTGAGTAAAGCAGATTGCCCTCCCCAGTGTGGGCAGAACTTGTCCAATCAGTTCAGATTCAAACTAGAACTAAACCATCGGTTCTCCTGGGTCTTCAGCTTGCCAACTGTAGATCTGGAAGTTCTCAACCTTTCTAATCATGTGAGCCAATTCCTTACAGTAAATATATACTGTTCCTGTTATTTTAGGGAACCCAAACAAATACATAAATTTTAAGAAAGAAAAACAGCATTCAAAATTGCATATACAGTATGAGTTCAGGTATTTTTATATTGGAAAAAAGTTAACAAATTAGAATGTATTTGTTATAGATAACTTGAGAGGTAAAGTATAAAAAAGAAAAAAAAAAAACAGATCCTCTCATTTTGATGTATTTCATTCACCTTCAAGAAATATTATAGATCACCTATGCAAGTAATTCAGTCTCATTACAAAATACAAATCATACTTTTTAGACGGTTTTGTAACCAGCTTTTTGTGACTAATGCCACATTTTAACATTGCCCAAAGGCATTATTTCTGAAGAACATTATATAAATGTCTATATAAATGCTTTTGATATATTCTGATGTCTAAATACTATACCACAATTTATTTCACTATTTCCATTAGTGTTCTCACTATTTTAAGTAATGTTGCAATAAACATAATTGTACTAAAATTTTTATGGATATTTATTATTATAACCTTAGGCATATACCACCTTAATAATAACAATGAAGAATTTTATTTGAAAAAAGAAAGTAAAACTTTTCTTGAGATTCTTATACACTGATCTTTTCTTGAATACCTTTCCTCAGTGGTATTTCTGGACTTTCCACAACTTTAAAAATAGCTTTTTTTTTTATATATAGCTCTAGATTTTCCTATTTTTTTTTTATACTTTCAAAATGACAGGACAACTATCTGTTTTTCTCCAATAGAGAACTTGATTAAAATTCTTAAGATTTTTGGTTATTTTATTTGGGAAATTATTGAGTTCTCTTCTCTTAGAGCAACTTTGAAGATCAAATCTCATCTTGGTTTTAAATTTTAAACTTTATTTCCAAAAATAAAATTGAATTAATTTAAATGCCATAAGCATTTCTAAAAGGTTTTTTTGTTTTGTATTTTTGATGGAGAGAGGTAAGGGTACTTTTATTTGCTTGTAGTCAAAATCAAACCCTTCAAGTAAATAGCAAATTTCTCATATTTCCTGCCTCAAATACCACAAATGTATTCTTACCAAGTCTATCATAGATGGTTAGGTCATAAGTGAGCAGGCATGGAAAACTGAGTTCTAATTTCTATTATTTTTTCTAATATGCTCCTGTAAGTATTCCTCTGATAGGGTGGTTAGGATTGAATGTTTCTGTCACCCCCCAAAACATATATTCTGAAGCCCTAATTCCCAATGTGATAGAAGCTGGAGATGGGGCTTTGGGAATAATTAGTGTTACATGAGGTGATGACGCTGTGGCTCTCATAATTGGATTAGTGTCCTTACGAGTAGAATATCAGAGAGCTAGACATTCCTTTCCCAGGTGCATGCACAGAAACAGGTCAAGTGAGCACACAAGATGGCAGCTTCCCACAGGCAAGGAGAAGAGTCAGCAGAATAAAACCTACCTTGCTGGCACCTTGATCTTGGACTTTCCATCCTTTAGAACTGTGAGAAATAAATTTTGTCTGTTGTTTAACTCACCCAGTCTGTGGTGTTTTGCTATTGTAGGCTGAGCAGAGCAGACTAGGACACAGGATTTAGTAGTAAATTTATATTTCAATACCGAACGATGACAACTGAAAACTTCACATTTTAACTTAATAATCTGTTTGTTTGCAGTTTAAAAGTTATATATTGGTGACTCATAAAAAAACATAAAGTGCGGGTTCTGGGATGTTGATAGTTGTTTACAGAGGTGTTAACTTTGTAAAAATGTATTCGGTTGTACTCAATAATTAGGGTACATTTCTAATGTATTTACGCTGAATCAAAAAGTTCCCTTTAAATCCTATTTCAAACAATAAAAATAGTAAGATTTTTTTTAAAAATAAGCTTTACAAATAACTTAAGATTTAAATTTTTGCTGTGATTTATAGAAGTAATTTATCCTCACCCTATTCCTGTAAGTTCAACATTTATTTTCAACATGTAAAAACATAAAATACACTGACATTACCAAAAGGGATTAACCCCAAGGACGTAAAATGAAATAATACAGTTGATAAAATTAACATTCTTACTTATTTAAAATGTTTCAAGTTCTTTATTTTCTTGTTAACTGTATTACAGCTGGTTCTACTTTCAATTCATTGCTGTTTTCAGTTGTAGCTGTAAATTGAAGAATATTTTAGGCCCCGTGTCCATCAAAATTCAGAGAAATAAAATTCATATTTGCATTCCTCATTATCATGCATTATTCATGCAGAAACAGGCAGTTAGTTTTCTTCAGGCTTTTTTCTAAACTTTGCATTACATGACATCAGACACAAGCGTTAGAAATGAAAGCAGAGACATGCTAACCATGGGCTTCCTACTAGCCTCCATGATGGTCTCAAGAAACACTCGCAGTATAAGAATATTTTAAACGAATGATTTATAAGACTTTTCTGACAGATCTTTAATTTTTATCTATTGATTATCTGTTTTGTCCTTTCCTGAATTAGATGAATAGTGAATTCTCTAATGAGTTTTTATTTTTAAATCATAGCAATTGGTTCACCTTTTATTATGTTACTTCAATAAATTTCCCTCTGATTTTGTATATGCAGTTTAAGGATACGACTCTATTAGCAATATTAGGAACATATTTACAATCTCAGATATACAACATAGCCTTTTAAATGCCATTCAGTCTTTAAATAAAGCTTTAAATGATCTTGACATATACCTGCATTTGGCTGGTATTACAGACCCAAGAAATTAAGGACAAAAAGATTCTCCCCAGAAACAGCATTTATTGCAACATCTGCAACCATGACCTGCTCTGTCACCCAGGCTGGAATGCAATGAAGTGATCACCATGCTGGGCTAATTTTTTATTCTGTGTAGAGACAGGGTCTCACTCTGTCACCCAGGCTGGTCTCCAACTCCTGGCCTCAAGCAATCCTCCTGCTTTGGGCTCCCAAAGTGCTGAGACTACTGGTGTTAGCAACCCACCCTGTGCCCCACCTATCTTACCTGCCAGCAAGAGCCAAGGAAATGCCCTAAGCACTGTCCACATAGTAACAACAACTGCTTCTGCTTACATTAGAGGGGAGTTTTGCACTCAATGTGGCACCTCAATTCCCATTTAATTCTCCTTTATTTTCTGGTCTCTAAATCATTAATATCAAAATAGGGTGAAATAGAATGTACTTAGAAATTTAAGATCAAATTTTAAACTGCCACCTAGGCCCCTGGTTAAGTACAAATCCTGGTACTATCTCATAAAAATGTCCTGAAACAGGGGTCTACATGGATGTCCCTATTCCCAAACATCAGCTTGGGGTCAAAGAATCCCTAGTCTCTAGACTATTTCCCATGGCCTGAATCGATCCTTTTATTTTTCTTCCCCTTCCAGATTTTGCCTGCCTCTCTCTCTCATCTTTTCTTCTCTATCTAAATGCTATCAAATTGTTTCCCTAAGACACATTCCCCAGGAAGATTTCATGATTATACAGAGCTTTCATTTGAATAAAATCGAACAGCCCAATGAATGCATAATTTAACAATGCTCTTTAGCATGCCATAAATGTGGCTTTTATTTTACCCGCTTAACAAGATTTGGAGCAAAATATTAATGAAACTTCATAAAAACCAATTCAAGTACCATTTTGGTTTTAAATTAATGAGGTAGCTGTATTTTAGAGGCAAGAAATTCCAAGCTGGCAGTACAGCAGGGAGGAGCTTGGGCTTGGGCCTTACCACCCAGGCTCCAAACTCACTGCAACTTCAGGCAAATTACTCAGCCGATTACTCAGTCACACTGTGCCTCAGTTGCCTCATCTATACACTGGCAATAATAGGACCTGGAAGGCTTATGAAGATGACATGCCTTTCCTCCACGAAAGCACTCAATAAAATTAGCCTTTATTAATATGTCATCTGAGCTGAAATATAACGAAGAGTATAAAACAATGTATCCACAGGAATGAGATGTATTAGTTCTTACACCTTTCTTCAAAACTGTCTTTCCATTTTCTGTAGTCCAAGTCAATAATTATTATGATGAAACTATGATTATTTTTCAAAGTAATAAAGTGCAAGCTAACGATTTTGAGAGGGCTTTGCATTTGGGGAAATAAAAGGTAGGAGACTTTGAAAGTAGAAAGTTGAAGCAAAATGTGGTAGGGGCTTCACTTTTAATCTTTCACATCATTCGTTTTTTTTTTTTTCCTTAACAATCATACTATTGTAAAAGGGTTTTTCTCCTTTTCTGCATCAATGGGAAGTGTTGCAGGCTTATTCTATTCTCTACTAAATTCAAGCGTTTCAGTAAATAAGTAAAATATAACATATATTCTTACAATATTGTCCACATGAAACATTTACTACAACAAAAATTATTTCTGAAGGCATTAATAACCAGGAACAGTCACTGTTGAAGTCGCAAACGGAGCAGATGTTTACGCTGACAGGGAACAGACAAAAGGGCGTCCACGCTTCAACAAAATGCGAGAGTTTTCAGTTTGCAGCCTGAACTTGACACTGTTGAAATCCATGCATTTCGGTGGCCCCGTGACATTTCAGGCGTCCCGAAGCCTAGCGAGATCAGCCTGGGCCGCGCTCCCTGTGAACGCGCGGCCCTCCGGGGACGCGCAGAGCTGGAGCGGCGGGAGCGCGCGGCTAACGGGCTCGCGCGGTCTCTGCGCGTCCCCGCCCCGGGATCCCGGCGAGGCCTAGACTCCCGTGACGACCCCGGGGAAGGAGTGGCTGCGCTCACCTGCAGCCAGGAGAGGACGGCGAGGAGAAGAGACCGCTCCGCAGAGCCAGAAACCAGAGGGCTCGCCGGCAGGCAACGCGGTGTGAGGGTTGGTGGTTGATCTTCCTGGTCCCTGAAAATCCACCCCAGCTTAGCCCGGAGGCCTGAACTCGATTTGTGCAAAACTTCCTGCGACCAGCTCGTAAAACGAGGGCGCGTCCCTGGGTGGGCTCGAACCACCAACCTTTCGGTTAACAGCCGAACGCGCTAACCGATTGCGCCACAGAGACTCCCATGCCGCTTGCTTCTTCTGCCACAGCCTTTATGAAGAATAATAAAGGGAGTGTGTAACTTGCCCCTTTCCGCTTTCTGATTGGTACTGTCAGAACCAAACGATTTCACTTCATGTTTCCAGCCCTCTTAATTCTATTTTCCACCTTTTAAGCATATCGAAAAATTATACAACAAAATCAAGCAGAATTGCAGATTGCAGGATGTGTTACTCTTGCTCCCCTCACCAACTCCCATTTGGAAAGTTTTGTTTCAGGAAAATAACTATTTCTGATTAGTTTTCTTTTATGAGGAAATCAAAGTTTTCATCTTGTGAGCTGAGAAACTTTCTTTTTGTTTCAAACAATTTGCCCAGTGCTTCGCTCGCTAATCTCTTGTGATTTACTTGTGTATTATCCCAAATTCATCTGAATTGTATTTATTTGACTGCTTTATTTTTATTTTCAGGTATTATTAAATGTATAGATGAAATCCCTATTTGTTTTGTGCTAAATACAGTACAATGGATTTCACACTAACATTTTGTTACTGGAAAGAAACATTAGGGGGGAAAAAAGCTACAGCAACATTCCTTAGTCCCAGTGGGTTGTAGTTTACTGCTAAATCTGCTCTCCTCCCTGGAATAAGCCTATACACCCACATCGAAGCCATACCCCTTAAAACACACATCTCGAAAGATAATTAAAACCCAATTAGAGGAAAGAGAAGTTGAAGAAGAAAAAGGAATGATATATAACTCCTGAAAACTGTTAGCACAGAAACACTGCAGGCAAGCATGTTCCATCCCTATAAATACTTAAATGAAAATCGTTCCCTTTGTGTGAATGTTTCCTGGTGCTTTTTAAGGTTCTCTTCAAAGTTCCAAACGCTCTTTTTCTCCCTTCTTCTCTCCTCAAAGAATTGCGACTTTCCACTTGAGAACCTGATGTTTAAATTTTTAACAGTCACTAAATTGCTCGGTACAGAATCCCTCCAAAAACAATCGCTATCGTGATTTATAGACGTTGTAAGCGACGCGTCTTAGTCCAATCAGCATTTTGAGTTCCCGTTGCGTGATAAGACAACTTAAATTGGCTTCGGAACCAATTAGAAGCCGAGTTCCCTGAAAGCGTTGAGATGTTAAACAGCTGTGAATTCACGCCAAGCTGCACCACTCCTCTTTCAACAAACTTTTGGAAGTGCACTTAAAATTTTTGAATTTGAAAAAACAATCTAGGAAATGCTTCTGCAGAGCATATGAGAAGTCTGATTTCATTAGACGATGCTGCCTTTCTACTTGGTAATATTTTATGTACCTCAGGTACTGGCTTTTCTTCTCTAAATACCAAACTGAGTGCCCTTTCCTCTATTGTTTTTGTGACCATCCAGTTAGAACAGACCAACTGGTGTACCTCACTGCCCCTTCATTCAATATTTACTCTCTTGTTTAATGTAATATTAGGAACGGTTCTACTCATGTAGAGCTCTTCAGCTCCAATATCTTTTCCTCACTTCAGTCATCATACTAGCATTCGACTTTTAAAAAGAGAGATAATGAGAAGTGGTTGATGAGAAAAACTAACTCAGGAGTATTAACTCATTGTAGGCTAAAAAATTCTCTATGTAAGTACCACTATTGGTTTTAAAACTGTCTTCAAGCCTGATTCTGTAGCTTTTAACATCTTACATAAAATAACTGGCTGTTTCCATGGTTAGTTAGCTCTGCCTTTTATTCCCTCTCCACTTGAAAATACTTCAGAGGAGCGTATAAATATTTAAAATATGGAATGAACTCTGAACATTTTATTCCAATGATCTATATCAAATAGCTTTTATGCAGAATGACCACTAACAAAAATAAGGGAGCGGTATGCATCGTCATTTAAATCTTTGTGATCGTCTCATCTTCGGCCATGAAATTTATGTTCAGACTTTAAAGCCAAACCAAGACCACTGGATTTTTGGAAACATACATTATCTTTACTTAATTTTAAGATAACCCAAGATAAATGATTCCTATAGCTTCATTAGTACTTGGGTTTTTATGATTGCTAAAAGTGAAATGGACGGGGCATTTTGCCCCCTTTTTTGTATATTGTACACAACTGAACCGTAAGTTTACTTTTCCCAAGAATATGCCCTATCAATGGGGTTCATCTGTGCAGATTAATGGGCCTATATATTTTATTTTCTTTTGGAGAGGAAAACAGAGAGAAAAGCAAGAACATCTGTGTAACTAGGATTCACCTGTTAAGACACAGGCAAGACACAATGGACCACAGGGATCTATAGAGCTTCCAGATATCAGGAATCCAAGGCTTTCAGACAATATTCCTCCAGCTTCATCCTAACAGCATAGGCAACTCACAGGATTGCCATTAGCATGATTGTGCATGACCTGAATTCTTCTTCATTTCTGTATTTCAGAAGTGTGGTGACAGAGTTGTTAGAAATGAAAAACCCAGTTAGAATTTTTATTTATTTATTTATTTAAAGAGCCAGACATGGAGGCTCATGACTGTAATCCCAGCACTTTGGGACGCTGAAGCGGGTGGATCTCCTGAGGTCAGGAGTTCGAGACCAGCCTGGAAAACATGGTGAAACCTGTCTCTACTAAAAATACAAAATTAGCCGGGCATGGTGGTGCCTGTAATCCCAGCTACTCGAGAGGCTGAGGCAGGAGAATCACTTGAACCCAGGAGGTTGAGGTTGCAGTGAGTCGAGATCACGTCATTGCACTCCAGCCTGGGTGACAAGAGCAAAAACTCTGTCTCCAAAAAAAAAAAAAAATTAGAATTTTAAAAAAATCTAGTGAGTTACAGAAGTCATCCCAATAAATGGAAGATGGTGGCACCAGGAAATAAGTTAAAAGATAAAGCTACACAGATGTCACTAAGAGTAAGAGGAGAACTATGAACCCAATTCTCAAAACAAATACAAGTCACATTTTATAATTGATTTATAAGTAAATCGAACCCTTCCAACCAGTCTCAAGCTTAAATCACATTTCCTACTCACCAAAAGTATCCTTCTCATATAAAACTGGAGGACTAGAGTCACTTATGTTTAACAATCCAACAGGAGCATCATAGAAACTAGCATTGGACTGGGCATGGTGGCTTATACCTGTCATCCCAGCACTTTGAGAGGCTGAGGCTGGAGGATAGCTTGAGACCAGGACTTGAAGACCAGCTGGGGCAACATAGGAAGACCTCATCTTCCCAAAATACAAAAATTAGCTGGATGTGGTGGTGTGTGCAGGAGGAGCACTTGAACCTGGGGAGGTTGAGGCAGCTGCCGTCAGCCGTGATCATGCCACTGCATGCCAACCTGGGTGACAGAGCAATATCCTATTTCAAAAACAAAAAATGGAAACCAGCATTAAGATATATTAGCCTATTTCTTTTTTATTATTTTAAAAAGCTGTATCACTTTGTTGGAAAATCTCTTGAAATTACTCAGATAATTATCTCCCAAGAGACATGGTTCAAGAGGAAAGGTAAAGGGGGGCAAAATAATGTACCAATATTCTGCCTGGTAGGTTCAAACAAAAATTAAATTTTTTTTTTACTTCGTGAACCTCTTTTTTGTATATGGAAGTACTTTAAAACCACTTTTTATAGCTTTAATAATGCACAGCTAACATTTTAATCACTGCAGATGTCTTAGTAGAATAGTGTTATTTGCAAACAGTATCAGTGATTTCATCTGGGTCCAGACCAATAAAATCATAGATCTAGCTAGAAATGGTTGTGGGGTGGAGGGGTGAGAAGGAGAAGAACTTTAACTTTCTTCAGTGTACTGGTATACTGGGGAAACTTCTGCTGAAAGATCATATGGTTGTCTTAGTAAATTGGCTAAGTTCTATATAATTTTCCATCTCCTGACTACAACGCTATTAACAGGGGAGCCACAGCCTTTAATTTTCCATGATGTGTTCACAGAAGCAACTTGAGGCAACAGTTCTTTGCTGTTCCATCTATATAATAAAAATGCTGACAAATTGGCAGTCCCGCCTATCTTTCTGAACTCATCTATTAAAAATCATCATTAAAACTTTTAGAATAGATACAGATATCCTCTTTCCATTTGCTTCAAAAGGAAGACTTGATTCCTCAGCTGTGACTGTCAGAGGCTGTGGGTAGGGAACAGGTGGGTCAAACAATCCACTGAGGAACTCAGAGACACAGCGGAGAGAAAAACAGTGTGGAATGAATTCAGCAAGGTAGGCAGATGGAGGAGGAAGAGCACTAAATATTGCGTGATTCAGGGTAAGTGCTCCTTTATTTCCTCCTCTATAAAATTAATAATATTTGCCCTACCTAATTAATAGGCCTATTAGAAATTAACACGTGAATTTATGGTTTTTCACCTCTAAAATGTTAGACAAATATGCCATTTAAAATTTTAAACTAAGGCCAGCCATGGTGACTCACACCTACAATCCAGTGTTTTGGGAGGCCAAGGTGGGTGGATTGCTTGAGGACAGGGGTTCAAGACCAGCCTGGGCAACATAGCAAGACCCTGTCTCTACAAAAATAATAATAACAGTAATAATAATAATAATAAAGTTAGCTCGGTCTGGTGGCCTGTGCCTATAGTCCTAGTTACTTGGGAGGCTGAGGCAAGAGGCTGGCTTGAGCCCAGGCATTTGAGGTTACGGTGAGCTTTGACCATACCACTGCACTCCAGCCTGGGCAACAGAACAAGCCCCTGTGTCTAAAACAAACAAAGTTAAAGATGAATAGTTCTGTTTAAAATAAATGAAAGAAAAAAAATACTATCCTATCCTAATTCAATCAGAGGGTACAATTTTGGTTAAACTAGAGAATCTAAGCCTCTTGCCATTAGGGTCAAGATGAGTTATTCAGGAAAAGCTACCAGGTAGCATCACATACTTCCTAGTGGCCTCCAGGTGTTCCCAGCAGTGGCACAGAGGGCGTGATATAAGGATGAAACCAGCTTGGGCAACATGGTGAAACCCCTTCTCTACCAAAAATCAAAAAGTTAGCCAGGTGTGGTGGTGTATGCTTGTATCCCCAGCTACTCCAGAGGCTGAGGTGGGAGGATCCCTTGAGCCCAGGGTGACAGAGGTTGCAGTGAAACAAGATTGCGCCACTGCACTCCAGCCTAGGTGACAGAGTGAGACCTTATCTCAAAAAAAAAAAAAAAAAAGGATGAAAACACTGCCCTCCATTTCCACAGTTCCAGTAAATTTCAGGTATGGGGGCTGCAGACCAAATGCCCCAGAAATGGCTCCCACCTTGCTACCGTGAATGAATGGCAACTAACTCATGAAGACAATTGTTCCTAGTAAAATGCTGGTACTCAGCACACAGTTCATTCAACAAATAGTTGTTGCATCATTATAATTTTGAAGTCATATAAACTTTATCTTTGGGATTTATAGATATAGGTGGTGATCTAGATTTTAAGCAAGCTTGACCTAAAACCCGTATTTGAAAAAAGTAACTTTTAAAGAATTATGGAATGATTCACCTTAGAATAGTTAAATAGCAAGTGCTCTTGTGTATTTCCAGTATGATCCCACCAAAAGGATGATTTTAAAATATGAGATAATAGGAATCAAGTATTTGCCCAGTGCCTGGAATTTATGGGGTATAGTAAAAGTTGGTTTATTTTCCCTGTGGTTCTTTCAGGTCTTTATTACTCAGCTAGCAGCCCAAGTTTCCTCTTCTTTTATTTCTTACCTGTGGTCCGTCACATGGATTCAAACTTTGCAATGTCTCTGAACTTTTACTTTGTTCTCTCCTTCTCACCCCTATTCCCACCACTCAGTATTAATCCAATACGTTCCATGCACCTATTTCCGGGCCATAACCTAATCTCCAACAAGTGTGAACCAAAAATAATATAGTATTATAGATAGTATATATGATGCACATTTACTGTTAGACCTGTGCTGAATATGACACAGGCATCATTTTTCTCTACTATGTAAGACAGGTACTATGTTATATCCGTCTTATGGATAAGGAAATGACGGCTTACAATGGTTTAAATTTTAACTTTAAATATGTTTAAACTTCAAATAAATAGCCCAAGATACCACCTGCTCTGTCTTGCTTTTTTCTTCACCCCGCTACTTAGAACACCCACCCGTCTATCTCACCTACTAAAATCTTAATCCTCCTTCAGATTTATTCTCATCCTCTATGAAACCTTTCCTGCTCCCAACTAGATGTAATCTTTCCTTCTTGTAAACCTTCTCCCACTTTTTACTTCTCCAAATCTCACATTATAAGCATTTCTGTGCTCAATTCCCCTCTAATTTGTGTACTCCTTGAGGTTAGAAACACTATCCAACTTTAAACTTACTGTAGCACTTGAGTTAGTTAATAATAAAGTGTGTTGAATAATTGAAAATTGATAAGTGAAAATAAAAGAACTATATTAAATATTTTTTATAGAAAACCAGTGCAGTTACCCGGGCACAGTGGCTCATGCCTGTAATCTAAGCCCTCTGGAATGCCTAGGTGGGTGCATCACCTGAGGTCAGGAGTTTGAGACCAGCCTGGCCAACATGGTGATAGCCTGTCTCTACTAAAAATACAAAATCATGGTGGCACATTCCTGTAATCCCAGCTACTGAGGAGGCTGAGGTGAGAGAATCACTTGAACCTGGGAGGCGGAGGTTGTAGTGAGCCAAGAAGACTCTGTCTCAAAAAAAAAAAAAGAGAGAGAGAGGGAGAGTAGATGTCCAACTTTGGAGTGGTAACCTTTTTGTGCCAGCGCCGAAGAACAGAATTAAATATGGGTGATATTGAGAAAGGCCAGATTTTTGTTCAGAAGTGTTCCCAGTGCCACACCGTGGAAAAGGGAGGCAAACACAAGACTGGGCCTCATCTCCGTGGTCTCTGGGCGGAAGATGGGTCAGGCCGCTGGATTCTCTTAGACTAACGCCAATAAGAACAAAGGTATCACCTGGGGAGAGGATACACTGATGGCGTACTTGGAGAATCCCAAGAAGTACATCCCTGGAACAAAAATGATCTTTGCCAGAATTCAAAAGAAGGGAGAAAGGGCAGACTGGATAGTTTATCTCAAAAAAGCTACTAATAAGTAATAATTGGCCACTGCTTTATCACAAAACAAATGTCTCATGACTTATTTATGTGTACCATACTTTAATAGATCTCATACACTAGAATTTAGATCATGAAAGACTGAAAGAATATTTTGTTGGGCAGTCCTGATTTAAAACTAAGACTGGCTTGTGGTTAAATGAGTATGTTCAGTTTTTGAATTTCAGTAGTAATTCCAATTTAGTAAACGCTATCACTGTTTACCCCTTCTAAAGATATGATTCGACTTCTTTAGTAATGTTCAACTTTTCACAAAGATGGTGAGTGCCATCTTAAAACTTACTGGAGATTGGTTTTATATTTAGATTTATATAACTGGTTATGTGAGTATATTTAAATAAGGGGGAAATTCCTTCACTGTTTCAGAACCAAGCAAGATTCACCTGTGTGTTGTGTTCATTTGTCTCTTAAAGGCAAGTGTTGAAGATAAATAGGTACCAATGGCTACTTTATATTTTTGGCCCTAACTATGCCAATCTAATTAGAATTCCCTGTATTTAAAATAGTTCCTTTTACTTATTGAAAGGCATTTTAGTGTGTTTTATGAGTAATATCAAAAATTATTTAAAAACTTCACACATTTTATAGATAATCTATAAGGTCACATGCTTTTAAAATAGTAGCCAATTAAACTTTGCTCTTGAATTCTTTACAATCTAGATCAAACTAAGTTATAATTTAGGATTGTCATTAAACAGCCATTCAGAAACAAAACTGTAGAACTGCTGTGTATTTGCGATTGAGAATGGTGCTTTTGCCAACCTAAAAGGATTAAAGCAGAGGAGATATACACAGATTTAAAAATTATGTGTGATCAGAAGACTTAAGATAATTAAAAAGAAAACCACAGATCATGGAAAAAAAAAAAAAGAAAACCAGTGCAATTTACAGGTTCCTAATACGAAGCCTACCAAAAAATTAGCATGAGAGTTTATCAAGGGAGACTTTAGAAATCCCATGTTGGCCAAAGAAAAGACTAATAAAAATCCAAATCAGTTATGGAGGAAAAAAAAGTTTTAAAGAAAATTTTTAAGTTTTTAAATTTCAAAGTACTGCTATTCCTGAAGGTGATTTTATAATAGCATCGTTAAGACTAAAGTGATTTTCTAGATTTACTCATTTAACAAACCCTTTACACACTTTATGTTAGATACTGTTGAAAGTCCTTTTCAAATATCTACTCATTTAAATTTCATAACAACCTTATGAGGTAGGTTTGAGTATTATCATCCGGCTTTTACAGGTAAGGAAATTTAGAAGTTAAGTAACTTATGGTCACACAGCTAGTGACAGAGCAAGGAATCACCCAGGCATCTTTCTCTAGACTTCTCTCTAAACCACTAGCCCATACTGTTTCTTTCTTTTTCCTTTTAATTACAGACTAACTCTCATGTATTGCATAGTTAAATGTTTTTAAACAATTTTGCAATTTAAAAAATCTTCCATTCATTTCAAATGTGTTAATTTTGACATAAGTTCCGACTTAAAAATTGTAAGAATAGTACAAAGAATTTAACTAAATTCCCTAATTGTTAATTGGCTTTATTCTTTTGTCTTTCTCTCTCCCAACATGTAGGATTTTTGTTTTTTTCTGATCTGTTCTGATCTTTTTTAACGTACTGTTAGATTTCATTAGCAAATATTTTGTTAAGGATATTTGCATCTATGTTCATCAGGGAGATAGGCCTGTAGTTTCCTTTATTAGTATCTGTCCTTTTCTGGTTTTGGTATCAGGGTAATGTTGGTCTCACAAAATGAGTCTGGAAGAATTCCAACCTCTTCAATTGGAACAGTGTGAAGAGATTGGTTTCTCTCTTTCCCTCCCTCCCTCCTTCTCTCTCTCTCTCTCTCTCTCTCTCTCTCTTTCTTTCCTTTCGCTCTGTCTCCCAGGCTGCAGTACAATGGCACAATCTTGACTCATTGCAACCTCTGCCTCCCAGGTTCAAGTGATTCTCCTCCCTCAATCTCCCGAGTAGCTGAGATTACAGGTACCTACCACCACGTCCAGCTAATTTTTTGTATTTTTAGTAGAAACAGTGTTTCACCATGTTGGTCAGACTGGTCTCAAACTCCTGACCTCAAGTGATCCACCAGGCTCAGCCTCCCAAAGTGCTGGAATTACAGGTGTAAGCCACCATGCCTGGTATGGTATTTGTTTTTTAAGTATTTGGTAGAATTCAGCAGTGAAGCCATCAGGTTCTAGGCTTTGAGGGAGACTTTTTGGTAAAAGACTTTTTATTACTGATTCAATCTTGTTACTTGCTAGTCTAGTAACACGACTAACCTGCTATTGGATCTGATTCAGTCTTGGTAGATTCTATGATTAAATCATGTTTCTTCAAATGTCTTCGTGAAGAAATAGAAATATTTAGATCTATTGGTCCATTCAGGTTTTCTAATTCTTCATGATTCAATCTTGGTAGGTTGTACGTGTTCAGGAATTTATCCATTTCTCTTAGATTTTCCCACTTTTGGCTTATGGTTGTTTATAACAGTCTCTTATGAGCCTTCGTATTTCTGTGGTATCAGTTGTAATGTCTCCTTTTCCATCTCTGATTTTATTTATTTGACTCTCCTCTTTTTCTTTTCTTAGTCTGGATAAAGGTTTGTTGATTTTGTTTAACTTTTCAAAAAACCACCTCTTTATTTCAATGATCCTTTGTATTATGGGTTTTAGTCTCTATCTTGTTTATTTCTGATCTAATCTTTTTCCTTCTACTAATTTTATGTTTAGTTCGTTCTTCTTTTTCTAACTCCTTGAAATGCAAGGTTGGATTGTTTGAGATCTTTTGGCTTTTTTGATGAAGGTGTTTATGTTATAAACATCATTCAGAACTGGTTTTGCTATATTGTATAGGCTCTTGTATGTTGTGATTCCATTTTCATGTGTTTCAAGAAATTTTTAAATTTCCTTTTTAATTTCTTTGTTGACTCACTGGTTATTCGGGAGCATGTTGTTTAATTTTCATGTATTTGTAGAGTTTTCAAAGTTTTTCTTGTTATTGACTTCTGGTTGTATTTCATTGTGGTCAGAAAAGATACTTGATATAATTTCAATTTTTAAAAATTTGTTCAGCATTGTTTTATGGAGAAGCATATGATCTATCCTGGAGAAAGCTCCATGTGCTGATGAGAAGAATGTGTATTCTGCAGCTGCTGGGTGACATGTTCTACAAATGTCCGTTAGGTTCATTTGGTCTTTGGTGCAATTCAAGCCTGATGTTTCTTTGTTGATTGTTTCTGTCTGATGATCTGTCCATCACTGAAAGTGGGGTGTTTAAATCCCCTACTATTATTGTATTGCAATTTATCTCTCCCTTTAAGTCTAATAGTATTTGCTTTATATACTTGGGTGCTTTTTTTCATGATCTGTTTATCCACTAAATACTTAAATGTGTTTTCTAAATTAATGTATTATTTTACATAACCACAATACAATTATCAAAGTTAGATTTTTTTTTTTTTGAGATAAAGTCTTGCTCTTTCACCCAAGCTGGAGTGAAATGGCATGATCTCAGCTCACTACAACCTCCACCTCCTGGGTTCAAGCAATTCTTCTGTCTCAGCCTCCCAAATAGTTGGGATTACAGGTGTGTGTCACCACATACAGCTAATTTTTTTGTATTTTTACTAGAGAGAAGGTTGGTCTTGAACTTCTGACCTCAAGTGATCCACCTGCCTCGGGCTCCCAAAGTGCTGGGATTGCAGGCGTGAGCCACTGTGCCTGGCCTAAAGCTAGGATTTTGACATGGAGACAACACTATTAGAACTAGGTCCCAGTCCCAACTGCAGACCTTCAGATTTCATCAGTTGTTCCCATGAGTTTCTTTGTTGAAAAAAAAAAATCCAGGACCATGATTTGCATTTAGTTGTCATGCCCTTCAGTATTCTTTAATCTGTAACAATTTAACAATTCCTAGGTCTCTCTTTCTCTCTGTTATCTCTCTTAATATCATGATGTTCACATTTCTGAAGAGTACAGGCTGGTTATTTTATAGAATGTCCCTCAACATTGGGTTGTCTGGTGTTTCTTCATGATTAAATTCAGGTTAGTCACTTTTGCTACCTCTATTGAACACATTAAGCAAACTGGATATTGCAATGTCAACCTGAAACAATGGCAAAATGAAAAAGAGGGAGGCTAGAACAAGCGCAAGGGAGATGTGTGCTGCTGATTATGAGTTTGGTGGAAGCAGAACTCAATATTCCTCAACTTCTTACAATAAGAAGAGTCCCAACGATTTAAACAGTAATATTCTTGAAGTAATAATTTTTTTTATTTTAAAATCTCCTCTCTCTCTATCTTATTCCAGTTACATATTCACTCGGTATTTCTAATCTGCCATTTCATCTCCTGAGAAATATGCATCAGAAAGGAGAACAACTATTATTCAAAATTGGTTCTTATTCTTTGGTGAGATGGAGCCCTCAATGAATGGTCATGGAGCTTTGTGGTTCGAAAATCAAATCCTTTTACATTCGGTTATGAAAACCCAAGTGTTTCCTACCTGTTAGCCTCTTGGTGAGCTGATAAACCTGAATTTCTGAAACTACAAAACTGAGACTCATAGGAAGCCACTGGGATACATTAAGCTTTAGCCAAGTGTTCCTCCTTTTATCCTGAGTTGCCTCCCACAAAACAGTTCCTAAGCGAGACCGATAAGATATAGGAAGCAGAGAATTTTCATTAATTTAGCACTGTCTAAATAATCACAAATATCAAAAATCCTTTCAGAGTTGATAGAGGGTTCATGTATAATTCAACAAGTGACCTCAATAGAAACATTGTGCCACAGGCTTTCCTTTGGCAAAGCCAGAAAATAATTTGTGATTGTTTATTTAGAGAAAAAGTGTTTTCTTATTAGCTAAAGAGCAAAATACAACTGTCTATGGCATTTCCAAGAGAATCACTTTTTCCCCTTTATGAGAGCTTCATCTTGCTACCACATGTCCTTATCTCCAGAATATATATATATATATATATATATATATATGTACATATAATTTTTTTTTTAGACAGAATCTCAATCTGTCGCCCAGACTGGAGTACAGTGGCATGATCTCGGCTCAGTGACCTCCTCTGCCTCCCAGGTTCAAGCAATTCTCCTGCCTCAGTCTCCGGAGTAGCTGGGATTACAAGTGCATGCCACCTTGCCAGGCTAATTTTTGTGTTTTTAGTAGAGAAGGGATTTTGCCATATTGGCCAGGCTGGTCTCGAACTCCTGATTTCGTGATCCACCGGCCTCAGCCTCCCAAAGTGCTGGGATTACAGGCATGAGCCACCATGCCCAGCCGAGAATATTTTAAAGACATTTTTAAAATTAAGAGAGTCAGATGCCTGGCGTGGTGGCTCATGCCTATAATCTCAGCACTTTGGGAGGCCGAGGCAGGTGGGTCACAAGGTCAGGAGTTCAAGACCAGCCTGGCCAAGATGATGAAACCCTGTCTCTACTAAAAATACAAAAATTAGCCGCGCCCAGTGGCAGGCGCCTGTAATCCCTGTTACTCGGGAGGCTGAGGCAGGAGAATTGCTTGAATCCCAGGGAATGGAGGTTGCAGTGAGCCGAGATTGCATGCCACTGCACTCCAGGCTGGGGGATAGAGTGAGACTCCGTCTCAAAACAAAAAGAAAAAAAAAAGAGTGTCGGCAACCAAAACACAAAGACTATAAATTGAATCAACAGATGCCATGGCCCTAGAGTCAAGAGATTTTTGATTTCTGGGAATCCTTTCATTTACATTACAGGAATTTAAAACCTTTGTCTAAGTCTATGAGATATAACAAATACATATTTTTTCTAAAATTAATAATTTGAAGGGTTTTGCATGAAATTGAAGATTAACTTTTAAATTAGACTAGTATTATGCATTCTAATAATTGAATGCTTCAATTCATAATTGACTTTTTAAGCTATTTCAGAGAATACAGTGAGAAAGAGATTGCCAAATCCCACATCACCCACATAAATAGAATTCTATAAAAGAGCCCTGCTGGTGAGTATTTACATTTAGGTTTATGCATACAATTTATATTTTAGATGGGTTAATGCCAAGAGTTTTTTTTTCCCCAAAGAGATAGGAAAGAAAACCCAAAACTGACATGCCCACAAGTCTTTGAGTTATGAAGTAATTTGAGAATAGAAATTTCTTCTCTGCAATTCACCTTTTCATCTTGGTATTATAGTTGTGGTACTAAAATAAGCATGGACATATTGTTCAATGGAATAGAATTGGGAGCCCCTATATCTATGACCAATCTATTTCAACAAGGGCACCACGACAATTCAAGAGAAAAAGAAGAGTCTTTTCACAAATGGTGCTGGAACAACTACATATCCACATGCAAAGAATGAAATTAGATCCCTAACTCACACCACATACAAAAATTAACTTGAAATGGATCAAAGACTCCAATGTAAAACCTAAAGCCATAAAACTCTTAGAAAAAATACAGACCTTAATTTTTGTGATCTAGGATTGGGTAACGGATTCTTAGATATGACACCAAAAATACAACCAACAAAAGAAAAAATAAATTGGACATGGACATCACCAAAATTAAAAACTTTTATGCTTCAAAATATACTAGCATGAAAGTGAAAATACAAACCACAGAATGGAAGAAAATATTTGCAAATCATATATTTAATATGGGTCTAGAATCCAGACTATATAAAGAACTCTTAAAATGCAACAATAAAAAGAAAAATAATCAAATTTTAAATGGGAAAAGGATTTGTAGACATTGCTCCAAAGCAGATATACAAATGGCAAATAAACACATAAAAAATGCTCCGTATTGTTAGTCATTAGGGAAATGTAACTCAAACCACAATGAGGTTTCCGTCCACCTATGAGGATGGCAATAATCAAAAAGATAGACAATAACTATCTTGTGGATAAATTGGAAGCCTTATACATTGCTGGTGAAAATACAGAGTGATGCAGCCACTCAGAAAAACAATTGATAGCTCCTAAAGATGTCAAACATTGAGTCATCATATGGCCACACAGAAAAGTTTCTGTAATGTCCATGAAAGATATATAGTATTGTCCATAGCAGCATAATTCATAATAGCCAAAAAGTGGAAACAATGCAAATGCCCATCAATTGATGAAATTTGATATATCCAATTAATAGAATATTATTTACCTATAAAAAGGAACAAAGTATTGATACATGCTTTAAGATGACTGAATGTTGAAAACATTATGCTAACTTTTTTTATGGTTAAACGTTATGCTTAAGAGAAAGCAGCCAGACACAAAAGGCTATAAATCATATATTGTATGATTCCACTCATATGAAATATACAAAATAGTAAATACATAGAGACAGAAAGCAGTAGCCAGAAACTGGGGTAATGGGGAATGGGGAATGAGGGTATGAGGGTATTTTCTAAGGTGATGAAACTGTTGTGGAATTAGTGATGATGGTTGGATAACTCTGTAAATACACTGAATTGTACACTTTAAATGGCTAAATTTTATGGTATGTGAATTACATCTTAATAACCATAAATATACTTTAAAAGAAAGCATTACTAGCATGGAAACAAAGACACAGAGAATTAGTTGAATTTCCCAAAGTTAGCAGCAGAATCTGCATTCTGATTTGTAAATCCATGTATTTTAATCTGTTCTTCACTGTGATCAGCTGCACCTAACCCAGTTCCCACAGTGAAACTGTCATCTGGTTTCCGGTTAATTACTGAAGTTTTAGGCCTGGCATAGTAGCCCATGACTATAATCCCAGCACTTTGGGAAGCCAAGGCAGAAGGATCACTTGAGACCACAAGTTCAAGACCAGCCTGGGCAACATAGCAAGACTACATCTCTACAAAATATTTAAAAATTAGCTGGGCAGGCTGGGCAGGGTGGCTCATGTCTGTAATTCCAGCACTTTGGGAGGCCTAGGTGGATGGATTGCTTGAGTCTATGAGTTCGAGACTAGCCTGGGTAACATGGTGAAATCTCATCTCTACTAAAAAATACAAAAATTAGCCAGGCATGGTGGTGTGTGCATGTAGTCTCAGCTACTCCAGGGGGCTGAGGTGAGAGGATCACTTGAGCCCTGGGGGGAAGGAGTCAAGGCTGAAGTGAGCCAAGACCACACCACTGCATTCCAGCCTGGGCAACAGAGGGAGACCTCGTCTCAAAAAAAAAAAAAAAAGGTTGGTTGTGTATGATGGACTGCATTTATAGTCCCAGCTGCTCAGGAAGCTGAGGCAGGAGGATCCCTCGAGCCCAAGGGTTAGAGGCTGCAGCAGACAGCCATGATTACATTAGTGTACTCCAGCCTGAGTGACACAGCAAGACCCTGTCTAAAAAAAAAAAAAATTATTTAAATTTTATGTCAAATCTATTGGGAAACATATTTTTACTGTGTAAACTTCAGCTTACTTGATATCCAAATTTATTCCTATATCATCAGTTTATTTAGGATCAACTTTTAAATGAATTAGTAGACATTTACTGAGTACCTCCTTGTGTCCTGTACTATGCCCATTGTTGGAAATGCCGAACTCAAGCTCAGTAAGTCCGGAAACTATAAATACAGATTGCGAAATCATTGGTCTACAGGTGCTACTTAGTTAGAATCCTAAATTGGATGAAATTGCTCAGGAGGAACACACAAAGGTAAGAGAGGAATTGGGCTGGAAACCAGTGCACCTGGACATTTCAGAGCATCAGAAACCACCTTACCAGTGACAGATGCTGATAGGAAGTGGTTAGTGAATGAGAGAGGTGAGAGAAAGTTATTCCACCTCATATTAAACCTTACAACTTATCACAGTGCATTATTATTATTATTATTATTATTTTTACATGGCTGCCTCCCTTGTTATTCCTGAGATCCTCAGGGTTCTGACTTGCTCTGTTGCAAAAAAGGTATTTAGAAAAGTCTCCAGGGCCCTCCAAGTTGTATGTTACATAGATTTTTCTCCACTCCTTATTTAATCATTGCATTGTATTTGATACTATTAACCAGTATGTACCTCATTGTTTCTTACAATGTGGGCATAAAATGGTACTTCTCTCCTGGAGGCCCAGAAAGAACAGCTGCTTTGAACATAGGCTGAGCTGGCATGGCACAGAATCCCCGCACTGTGTGCTATCACCTCTCCCCTACCCCCTCCTCCTCCCCACAGTCCCCCACATCTTCCCCTCTACTGTCTCCATTGCAGAACCAATTCTCTTTGCATAGCTCTTTGTGATGCTGCCTCTCTGAGGCTCTATCGTGGAGTGGCGGTGCCACCCAAAAGAAAAAGACGACCCAGGGGCTCCATTGAATGGAACAACAATAGGGGAAAAGTCTTGGCTCCACCCAAAACATATCACCTTACACAAGCTTCATAATACCTGTTCTGGCTTTGTCTCCTAGGCAGGACTCTGCCCTTTGTTGGCTCTCTAAACATGATGTATTCATTATAATATTTATTATAAGGAATCCAGACCAAGCATGGTGGCTCATGCGTGTAATCCCAGTGTTCTGGGAGGCCGAGGCAGGAGGATTGCTTGAGGCTAGGAGCTCAAGATCAGCCTGGGCAACATAGTGAGACCCCATCTGTACAAAAATTAAAATTAAAGTTAAAAGAAAATATTACTGTAAGCAAAAAGTCCCACAGTCTGCTGTCTGCAAGCTGGAGACCCAGGAAAGCCAATGATGTAGTTGGAAGGCCTGAGAGCCAGAAAGCTAATGCTATGGATCCCAATCTGGGTTGAAGAACTGGGAACCAAGACTGCCAAGGAAAGAAGAAAATCAATGTCCTAGCTCAATCACACCAAGAGTAAATCCAACCGCCTTCCCCCTTTTTGTTCAGTTCAGGCCCTCAAAGCGTTGGCTGATGCCCACTCACACTGGGGAAGGCCATTTGCTTTGTTCAGTCCACCAATTCAAAGGTCAGTGTCTTCCAGAAACACCCTCACAAACACACCCAGAAATAATGCTCAACCATATATCTGGGCAGCGTGTGGCCCAGTCAAGATGTCACATGAAATTGACCTTCACATATGGGTATGCTTCTTTCTATTGTACCCTCATCCTGAGTCATTTCATCTGCTCTCATGTTGTCAGCCCCAATCTATATATTCATAATTTATGAACTTATATTTATTTTTCAGATCTGCTCCTGAGCCCCAGTGCCCTATATCTAGCTCATCCTTACACGTCTCAAATTCAGCATGCCAAAAAATGGTACACTTTCTTCCAGAGATATGCTTTCTCTATATGCCCACTATCATGTACCCTTTAACTCAAGCCTAGAGTCTAGGAATCATCCTATCTATCTCTTTCTTTGCCTCCCAAAACCAAATGATAAGGAAATCCTCCTCTCCATTCTACCTCCATAACACATTTTAGATCCAGTAGCATGCTCATTAGCATGTCTCATTTTATATCCCCATCATTTCTCCCCTAAATGATTGCCATCAACTCAGTCTCCTTACCTCCCATGTCTTTACTCCAATCCACAGAAAGGAGCTTTCTCAAATACAAAATCAAATATTTAATTCACCAGATGAAAAATATTTAATGACCTATACCACAGTTCTCAAACTGCACATCAAGTCACTCTGGGACACCACAGGGAACAAACTCACAAAGTTGCTGTGGGATATTTTAAACGTTTGCGAGAAATACAGCCCTATCCATCAAACACCACACAAATGTTGTTTAGACCTAACTACTTAATGAATGGAATTGTGAAGTGTTTCTTCTGGCCGAGGGCACCGTGAACAAATTACAGAGATGCTGCAGGTGCAATGAACTGGAAAGTTTGGGAACCTATGACCTACCAAATATCTTCAAGCCTCTTAACGCTTGCATGAACTCATCTTTACCTGCTGCTTCAGCCTCGTTTTGATTTTTATTGTGCCTTTCTTCGCCCCCCGACCCGCACCCCACACCCCAGTGCTATACTACAGCTAAGCAGACAGGCTTAGATCTCTCCAGATGTTTTTCTTGCCATTCCAAGTGGTTAGGCCCTGAAACCTGAGAGATGAGGGACCTGGAGCTCCCAGAGCCTAGATGTGAGACCTGGTGCCTTTCATGGAACACAGATGAAGTAAATAAAGCAGGAAGTGCAGGCCAGAATTCTCATGCCTGGTGGATTCTGTGTCAGTTAGATTCTACACAAGCTGGAATATAATCTGAAGTAAAAAAAAAAAAAAAGGTTGAACATTCTTGGGAGTTCCATGCATATTTGTCAGGCCAAGGGATGGGAAGAAGGCAGCTCCCTCATCCCTGCCCTGCTTGTCATTTTCTACAGAGGTCTGTATTATTCCAGGGGAGGAGGCAAAGAGTCAACCAATCAGAAAAGCGTAATTGCTTTTGTTAATGGCTGTACCACCCCATCCTTCCCTGAAAAGAGCCATCACACCTGAGATTCGGTAATGGCTGCTCATTTTTTTGGTGCCTCATTTTATCTCATTCATCATTCTAAGCCTGGCATGGTAGCTCATGCCTGTTATCCCAGCATTTTGGGAAGCCAGTGTGGGAAGGTTACTTGAGCTCAGGAGTTTAAGACAAGCCTGGCCAACATAGCAAGACCTCATTTCTACAAAAAATAAAATAATTAGCTTGCATAGTCCTAACTACTTGGTAGGCTGAGGCAGGAGGACTGCTTGAGCCAGGGAAGCCAAGGCTATAGTGATCTATAACCCTGCCACTGCACTCCAGCCTGGGCGACAGAGTGAAACCCTGTCTAAAAAAAAACCAAACTCGCAAAACCTAATTTTCATTATTATTATTATTATTTTGAGAAGGAGTTTCGCTCTTGTTGCCCAGGCTGGAGTGCAATGGTGAGATCTTGGCTTGCTGCAACCTCCGCCTCCTGGGTTCAAGCAATTCTCCTGCCTCAGCTTCCTAAGTTGCTGAGATTATAAGATTATAAGCACCATACCCAGCTAATTTTTGTTATTTCTAAGAGAGATGGGGTTTTGCCATGTTGGCCGGGCTGGTCTCGAACTCCTGACCTCAGGTGATCCACCTGCCTCAGCCTTCCAAAGTGCTGGGATTACATGTGTGAGCCACTACACCTGGCCCACAAAACATAATTTTATCACAGTATCTTTAACATTCTTTTGCACTTATTTATTCACCTGTCTGCCCCACTGGGCTATAAATTTGTGAAAGTTCAGGGCTACGCACGGTTCATTTTTTTATTCTCTTTGCCTGGCAGAGTGACTAATACACGTTAAGTGATGAGTGGGTATTTGATGAATACATAAATTTCAAAAAGGGTGTGGCTGAGCCCCAGAAAAACTTCAAGTAAGTTAGAAAATAAACATTGTCCATTGGATGAAAAAGTTCAGAAGTCACTAATGATATCAGTCAAAGATATTTTAAGGGAATGATGGCTTTCAGGGACATGTAGCTGACAGTCTGTTTACTGCCTGTCCAAAAACCATTCCTCTGTTTCTTCTTTGCTTAACTGAATTCCAGTTTTATTTAGGCATTGAGCAAATTCTCTTTGATGTGGAAATGTGGGCCTGCACCCCAGATAAAGGGTGATAATCTGTCCCAGTTAGGGCTAATATGATGTAAGAGGAAATCCTTGGTGGGGCATTTTGGAAAATATTACACTTCCTTGACATGAGTAAGACTCACGAAGAACAAATTTTCTGCTGCCTTCCCACCCCAGAAGTCAGCGTGGTCTTGGTACTTATGGTAGCCATTTTGCAACTATGATGAAGGTCAAATGAATCACAGAGCTGATATCACTGAATCCCCAAGAAAACACTAGCAACTCTTTATCTAACAGACTTCTTGTCACATAAGAAAAATGAGCCTCTATTTTAGCTGGGTTGTCTGTTACATTCTAATTGATATAAGAAGAGAGAAAAAAGAGACAAACGAAAGACCACTGTTCTCAGTGAACATGTTACAACTAGTGAAGTTACCAAACTGAAGGATGCAGAGTTTGTTTGGTAATATTGGAAAGAGGCTGGAAATGGAAAAGCAATGCGATTACAGGGGCTTCTAATGCCAGTGAAGAGACAGGCTTTACTTTTGTTGGCAATAGGGGACCATAGAGGTTTTTGAGTAATGTTTCGGAATTTTCAGAAGTGTGCTTTCGAAGAAATCAGCAGGGTCTATATGTGCCCAGAGAGTGATGCATCAGAAGCGATGCATTTGGCATAATCATGCTGGTACTGTCCATCACGAGAATCACTCAGTAAACAAACCCTCTCAGTTCACATCGAATAAGGAAAACAATAATCATCTTGCTTCATGATGCTTGTCAATCTAAAATAAGCATAAGGTATCAAAGCAAATGAAATGTTACATCTTTCCAGTGCTCTATATGAATAATCCCTGTGGAAGTTGTAAGTAAACAAAACTTCTATTCATAAAAAGTATCAATGACAGATGTAAATATTGTATAAACTCCTGCCATATAAAGGGAGAAAATGAGATCTCATATAGCTTTCCACAATCCCAATTCCTGACACTTAGCACAACAAATTAGACACACTTAAATAATAATTATTGCACACTAGGCCTGAAATTATTCAATAGTTTTTAACAGTATTTCTATAACGGTGTGGAGGTTTTTGTTTGCTCACTTTTTAAACACATTTTTCATGATTTCATTATAGGAGAATAAATGCTGTTATACATAGTCAAAGTTTCAAAAAGTTTCTGTTCTTTTCATTTAAATCTACTCAAAAAACAAGCTTACAACAGAGAGATGCCAAACTAGGAAAATCTCTGCTGTGAGTATCACATAATATTCAGACACTGCCCAGGAGAAACACTGGGGAATGGTGTTTTCTTTGCCATCAACGAAAAGCCATGTGAACACCATCTTACAAGATTATTATTGACTAAGGAAAAGAAATGTGTCATTTGTTCATTCTTTAGAATAGGAATTGATGTTAGAGATTTTTAAATAAACTATAACAAGCTTTTAAAAATCTACAAAAAGTTTTAACATCTTCCCATAGTTGTCTGTGATCTTTTTACAAAGAACTGTTGCCCCCTGGGGCCCCTTCCTTTTCCCTCTCCTTCCTTCTTTCTATCCAAAAGGAAATCATATTTTTTGAAGTTGACATGTATTCATCCTATTAATAGTACTATACTTTCACTTCATATGTATATATCCTGGCCCACATCTTTTCTTTATGAAATTAATTACACATAAATTAGTAAATTCTTTCTATATGTTACAATTATATTTTGAATGTTAAGTCTTCTTCAAGTACATGCCTTGAAAATATCTTCTCAGTTTATCTTGTAACATTTTATGATATCTTTTGCCATATAAAAAGTATTTTTTAAAATTTTTGTATACAGACAAGTGACACTTAACTACAGGGACATGTTCTGAGAAACAGGTCCATAGATGATTTTGTTATGCTAACATCATAGAATGTAAATTACACAAACCTAGACGGTTTGTATATGGTATACGCCTATTGCTCCTAGGCTGGGAACCTGTACAGCATGTGACTGTATTGAATACTGTAGGCAATTATAACACAATGGTATTTGTATAATTAGACACACTCAAACACAGAAAAGGTACACTAAATATATATTATAATCTTATGAGACTATTAACATATATTGACTAACATTATTTGGCACATGAATGTCATCCAATTTATCATTTCCTTAATGGATTGTGCATTTTAATGTTTTAAGAAATCCTTTCATACTACAAATTCTATATTTCCTTCCAATTTTTTTAATTCTATTTTTCTTATTTAACTTTTTAATTCATCTAAAACTGAATTTGTATGTGGGAAAAAGAAGAGATCTAATTTTATTTTTTTCATATGAATGTTTATTTTCTAAATAAGAGAAAATAAAGAAAGAGCTATTGCTCTTTATAATCTGTAATCTCTTTAACAACAGACATTATGATTTATACCCAACTCATCAATACATTTCCTCAATGTACTTTGAACATTACTGGTGCACAATATATATTTTTTGGAGAAGTGATATTTTTTCCAGCCCCCATTGCTTAGAATATATAGCAAGTTGTCCATCTAAAATAATCTGAGTTGTGCTTAATTTATCCCCCAGAGCAGTAAATAACATCTTAATAGGATTAACTTGGTATAAGCCCTGAATCATTCCAATTAAAGTGAAGGGTAGTAATCACTTCCCTAACTTAGCCCATTTTTAGAAAGTTCATCTGGAGAAAAATCTACCTACCCATCAAGTTAGATCCATCTATTTATCTACCAGGAAAAATGCATAACAATGAAGTGGAAGCCTAGACTAAAAACACATTTTAACCTGTTTTATAAGACTTTTAAACACCAACTGTTTCGAGTCAGAGAACTACCTGTACCAAACTCAGTTTGATTAATGTTTTTTAAGGGTACCAATTTACAGATTTAGACTCTCAATAAGGCCTAGTTGCATTGGTTTAGTTCTTGCCAACACCTGTTTACTTTCTCCTTTTAGAAAGAAACATTCTGAAGTTAAGATATGTTTATAACCTAATTTTAATCAAAGGCAATTAGTGAAAAACCAAGAAAGGCAATTTTTTAAGGAAATAGTCTTAAGATTTTTTTTGAAGAATACGTCTCTAATACATTTTTTAAAAAAGAATCTCCTTACAAAATTTTGCTTTTTTCAAACAATTCCAGGGGCATTAGCATCTCATAGGGATGAACACCTGTTTATTTTTGGGGGGGGGAGTTGGTTTTTGTTTTTGTTTTTTTGCTGAAGGATGTGGTACTAACAGACCGTGGTGAGAAGGTAAAACTGACCAGAAAGTGTGAGAATAAACTGACAATTGTAACTAAAGTGAAATGTAGTTGGTAAAAAAGAAAACACAAAACAATTTGGGAAGCAACATCATTTTCTTTTCAAACACTGCATGTAAACTTTTTTTTTTTTTTTTTTTTTTTGCCAAGACTAAGGAGAGGCACTCAGGTAGAAAAAGATGTCACTGCTTCCAGCTTTTTACTAAGGGAAGCCCTTCACTTCAAATTGTTTCTATTAGCAGGTTCCCTAATAAAACCAAAGCAAATCCTGCCCAGCCTCAAAAAAAAAGAAAAAAAAAAAAAGAAAGAAAGAAAAAGAAGGAAGAAAACAGTTTCTACTACGATTCAGCAGTCAGTATCACCGTCTGTTTTATTTTTAATGCAGCAAAATATTTTTCATGGTCCCACTTAACAGCACTTAGAGACCTTGAACTTCAAAATCAGAATGCATCTAGAGGAACTATCCCAGCACCACAATTTGGGGACGCGGGGACGTTGTGTATTCAAAAGCATGTCTCTTTTGACTTCATTCTTTCTTTAAAAGGATCAAAAGTCAGCCATGAATGTAAAAGAAAAACTAATTTTTAAAAAGTTTAGCTTTAAAAACATAACTGTCTTAGCGCGTGGGGGTTCCCTCTGCTCAAAAGAAAACAAGAAGAAAAAAAAAAGATGGACATCGCTGTCTTCTTTGCACGCTTCTCTTAAAATCCTCGTTGGAAGCCCCCCGAGAAAATGAGACTCAGATTCCTCACCTATTCAAAATCACGCCACAGCCACGAATCACTGCAAAATCAAGGCTCTAGCTTAAAACAAAAACAGAAAGTATTCGCTTCTGCGGAGAACCCAAGCCTCCTCCTGGGCGGGCGACGCTCGGCTGGTGGGACCTGGCCGCGCGAGCGGCGGGTGCAGCCGGATGGGGGGCACCAAGAGCGAGGCGAAGGAGCGCATGACCAAAGGAGATGCTTAGCTCCTACATAACACCTTTTAAAAAAGAAGGGGGAAAAAAAAAACCCAACTCCATACGTAGCCTCACGATCCTTGCCACCCCCTCCCCTCCTCTGCCACCCACACACAAAATAAAGTGAGCCGGGCGGGGGAGTGCGCGCCCAGAAAGGGAACAAGAAGCAAGGCGCCTGTGACACAAAATGGAGAAAGAGGAACCGAGAGGAGAAAGGAAGAAGGAAAACCGAGTCAAGGAGCTTATTCATGAGAATAGGAAAGGGGCCGAGGGATAGAGAACGCCCGAAGGAAAGCGCAGGAGGCCCTCGTGAGAGGGCAAGGGGGAAAAGATCGACGAAGTAAGAGCGAGAAAAGAAAAGGAAAGCAAGACTTTCTAGATGCCGAGGCTCCATTTTCAGCAGCGCCATATTCGCTTTTCCTCTCGCCGCTTTTGGCTGGGTTTTGTGTGCAGCGGTGGACAGGCGCCAGCACATTTCTGCAGCTTCAGCAGCTCTGCTCCGACACCTGGGGAGGGCCGCAAGGCCCGGGCGGGGGACGCGATCCTGGCCCGGGCCCCGGCGCGGCCCCCTCCCCGGCCTGGCGGTTCTTGCCCTGCGCCCGCCCCGCGCTCCTCTGGGCTTCAAAGTGGGCTTCCAACTCGGGCCCGGCCGGGAGGGGACACTACCTCGCTCGCGGCCCCGCCGCAGCCCTCGGGGGACGCGGGCCCTCCAGTTTCGCTCAGGGTGTGGCTGGGCGCGGGTCCCAAGGGGATGCGTAACCCCAAATCGAAAAAGACAAACTGAACCTTTGGGGAGGAGGAGAGGGCGCACGCTGCGGGCACCGGGGCTTGGGGGCGCTCCTGGAGGTGACCGGGCCACCTCCACCTGCGCGGGGCCACTCCCTGGGAGCCCGCGATTGTTGCCCGCTGCGACGCCTAGCCCAGGCTGCCAGGCCTCTCGCGGCTCCTGGATAAACGTCCGAGGTCGAGGCTCAGCCGGGAGCCCCAGGCGGGTCTGCCGGCCTCGGGGCGCCAGTCCGGGAAGCGGCCGCGACCCGGGTCTTCGCGGTTCCCAGCGACTTTAGGCGCGGCCGGTGTCTGAAAGCTCCTCGGGGTTACACGTCCTGGCGCGATTGGAAGCGGCTCACGACTCAGAAAGTCGGGACTTCTCGCCCCGGGTCCCCACCACTGGCGTCTGTCGAACCCCACCTCGGCCCTCGGGTAGAGGCGCAAGCCCGCCCCAATACCGTTCTTTTCGCGCGCACTCCCGTTATTCTTCACTTACACTTGACATCGTTCTTCAGTCAAGATTAGGTCCTCGCTAGTCCCAGAGAAGCCCCTGGGTCCCCGATGCCCTCAGCCCCGCAGCGTAGGGAGCAGCCGGACCGGGAGACCTGGAAGCCGCGGCCATGGAGGCCCCAGGCCCGGAGGCCCCGCGCCGTCGGGTTTCGCGCAGCGCGGCTGGCCAGATCTGCCGGCTCCTTCTCTGTTCTCGTCTCCCGCTCTCCACCCCGTAGAGGTGACGGTGGCTGGAGGCTGGAAGCGACGATTTCTTCGGGCCGGTGGAGGGGAACGTTGTAAGGGTAGACTCAGGATCAAAGGGAAGGGAACCGAGCCACACAGGGTCTCCGGGCGTCCCGGGCGCGTTGCTGGTTTTGCTCCTAGAAGGAAAGGCCTTCCCGCTTGTGTTCTACCGGCTTACCAGGTCCTCCCTTCCTGGCCAACTCCAACCTCAGCTTTGTGCGTGTCACCGGGCCCCAGGATACTAGAATCTTCCCAGACCCGGGAATCCATCAGAAGCGCTACCAGAACTTGGCGACCTGGAAGCTTCCCCAGCGCCGCGGCCGCGCCTTGGAGTCCATCCACTCCGCAAGCCACGGACGGCGCCTGCCCACCCGCGGCTCGGCTTTGCGTGTTGTAAGCCGGCTATTCTATCGCCACTGCAAGATGAGCTGGCCTTTAAATTTTCAAAGAACATTTAAGTCATTTTCAACAGTTCATGTTTTTTATATCTCTTTTCAGACTGCAGATTTCCACAAGGAAAGATGTATCTTTCCTAGACGGCAAAAAGCAGATTTCTCTTTTTCTTCTTTTTAAAAAGTTGCCTTTAAATGCAGATCTCATATTACTTGGGGATTAAACTGTTTCACCTAAGAGAAAGTTCAATGACTAAGCTCAAACGTTAGTCTTGACACTTTTAGTTAAGATGATCCTTTCCTTGTGTTGTTTGTGAAAGGTTAAAATAAAAAATTTCAAAATGAAATAGCTGTTTAATGGCTCTAGAATATTCCAGAAATTTAAGAACTAAAAATATTGACAAGGTGCAAGGCCTAGTTCACAAATAACATTCCAGCTTCTGTTTCTGAGAGAGTTCTTTTTTAAGTCTATAAAAGATTTTTGAAGTTAAAAGTATTCATAGCCTGGAACAGATATTTATCATTTGACAATATATGAAATTTTAAATTGTGCATTATAAGTCTCAAGTTTATGTTATCTTTCTTGGTTATACTCCATAGCCTTTTGTGCTTCCCTCTTTTATGGGAAAGCTTACAATTCACTCACCAGATTTCTTTTAATTTAATCAGGATTTGACTTAAAAAAAAAAACCCTACAGCTGTTTAGAAAAAGATATTTTTATGGCAGCCAAATACAAAAATGAATAAAGCTTAAAGTAAGTTATTTTCTCATCTCTCAAGAATTGCTTCCTTCTGAAATAAAAGTTGGAAGTTGTACTTTGGTATGTGTTCTTATCCACTCAAATCTAGCCATTAAACACAAGTGATTAGGTATTAAGGCCTACTTTTAAAAAATATCATTGTAAAACATTTATTAAACCCTAGGAAAAACATGTTTCTTTTCATGAAGCCATGTACTGATCAACTTTCAACGCACAGCAAAGATCAATGTGTGCCACTTCTAGCATTTCACATGTTAAATGTGGCTAGGTAATATGCAATTCAAAAAGAAAATCATCTCTATTTGATAGATTTATAATTTTCAAAGGCATATAATCACAGTCTTGGAATTAAGAAGCAGAATGTTAAATAGAGCTCTTATGTTTTATTCCAGATCCATTTAGAAAGGTAATATAAATGACCTTCGTAGCAAGTTTTTGGCAAGATAATCCTTAAGAATAGCAAAAAGCTAATTCACAAATATCCAGTATTTGATAGTCAATATGTAACACACACAATCTTTACAGAACTATATACTTATTTTAATATTACCTGTTGGTATATTTTAAATAGTCTTTATGGATATTATAAATACCTCAAATTTCAATTATCTGCAATTTTTACATTTTTGAAATACATTTTCTTAAATCCCAGATTTTGCTATTTGTCAGCACATGGAATATATTCAGTTATTTCATGCTAATAGAATCAAAATGTAAATATCTAAAATAAGGTATGTATCATACTATCATAGGAACCAGCAAAGAAAATCATTTTCCTGTAATTCTATTGGCATTTTAAGAACATTCAATGGAAATTATAAATTTCTAATTTATTAAGACCTTATTTTTGTACCTAATTATTAAAAAGTAATACAATTTATGTTCTCTAACCCACTGCTTTATTAAATACTCTTCTAATCCTTCCTAACCCATTGCTTTATTACTCTTCTGATTATGTCTACTTGATACCAAGCATTATCAAACACTTAATGAAATGAAATATTTTCATTTCCCTTTTTGTTTATGCTGTTTCTGAATTGTTTTATGAGAAATTGATATAGTTCAAAGGTAAATTTAAATCCAAAATTAAGATGAACGCTTGGATTCATTTATCGAATACATAAAATTCATAGAGGTCCATGGTCACATGAGCAATCAGTGTGTTGAAAATCAATATTAATACATGTGAGAAATTCAAGGGTTACAACTCTTTATGTTACCTGGAAATGTAGGAGTTGCATTCTCTTTTTAAATTTGTGATATTATCTCTTGCTTTAGAAGAGCTGTGTATGGTACCAAACATTCTGAGAGTAGGTGTGGCAGTGCTGGTGGTGGTTATAGAGGTGATGGAGTGGGATGGTATTGAAATCATCTTATAGCTTTTTGATCTACATCCTTGTTTGAAAACATTTTTGTTTTCAGCTAAATAACTGGCAATACTCCTCAGGCAATTCCTTAGATAATTGTAAAAACCTAAAAATAAACAAGCAAAGAACATTGATCAGCCAAAATGTTATAGTTTTTATGTCAAAAAATATGTATATAAGCCATTGATCTTAAGTGGTATTAATGAAAATTCTACAAAGTACTACAGAAAAATTACATAGTCATATTGCTGAATAAGAAAGTATTGCTACAATAAATGCAGTATTTTTTAAAAGTCAGTAATCTTTTACAGTAGTTTCCATGCTTTTTATATAGTTTTTAATGATTCAATTTATGATAGTACAAGTGTTCCAAATTGAATTGTTTTTAAACGTGTGGAATACTCAGATGATTTTGTACATGAGGAATAAGAAGAAACTATTGGAATTCTTGGTTACTAACAATGGTCTAAACACAGTGATAACAGAATTTCATAAATCAATTATATGCTCCATTTGAAGATGATAAAGCATAATTAACTCACTTGACACCAACACAAACAACGTTTTGTTTCTTCACAGAACAGGCTATGAGCTGTTTTCAATTATTGCACTGAAATGCTGTCCTCTAAAATTAACAAATGAATAAAGCATTTGCATACTGGACATTGCACTGAGAACAACTTAAAGTGGAACTATCCAATTGTTTTTCTAATTATGTTTTATCTACTTACATAATAGGAACTAGCAATTACTAATGATTTTTTTTTTTAACTAAGCAACTTAGTGGGAAAAAGCAACACCAAAAGGAAAGCATTATTCTTATGAAAAATGTGAAAAAAATTATTCATTTGGGATGGCATCTAGATATAGAATTTTAATCCTTAATTTAGAATGTTGAGCATAAAATACTACAGTTTTATTGAAGCTTTTACCGTGCCATTCCTTACAGTAAAAAAGAAAAGATAGAAATGAATATATAGATAACTAAAATAAACATTTTCTGGTTATGTAAAACAAAGGAGAGTTTTAAGGGTTTGAAGAGGAAGGTACAGAATTCTTGTCTGTCTTCCTAGCAGACAGAGTAGGCAAGGGGCTACTGGATACAATTTCAAGGGCAACTGCAAAGAATGCATCTTCCCCAAATATTTCCATCACCCATTTACTGACGCATTAAACATTTTTGTAGCTTAAGTTTGAACCTCAGTAAAATCCAAATGCTACTGAGAAAACTCACATCCTAAGCTGTTACCAATTATTTATACCTTTGAATGAGTATCAGAGCAAACGTTGCTGGAAGAAAAATAAAGTTTCAGGACCTTGAGTAATTAATATGAATGGGAGAGGAGAACTTGAGGAAGGATGTGCAGAGAAATGGCTGAATTGTTGAGCAACAGAGAGAAACATTTTTGTGTACAGCTTTACCTGGTCGAAGTTAACTAAGTAGATGATGCCCTATTTTAACATTAACATTTAATGATGCATAACACACTTCATTTCATACTGTTCCTTCCTTATACCTGGGCAATGATTACTCCAACTTGTAATGGAAAAACATGAATTAATTAGAGATTTCAGGTACAAACGTGACATGAATGTAAAATGCACAGATAATTAGAATCATATCCATAAAATAGAAAGTGAAATATGAGTTTTATAATGTATTTGACAACCAGCTAATTTGTCTATTCATATAAATCAAACTAACCAGATTATTGCCAAATTTCAGCTTTACTATGAACTGTGTTAATAAAGATCATAACTAAATACAATCTCTTAAAACATTTTGTAATAGATTTTAGGAGTTTTCCCCTTTTGGTTATATTAATAAAAAATTTTCACATTGTGTGGAAATTAGAACATTTGTCAATTCAAGACCAACTGTTAAGATAGCCAAGCAATCATGTAATAATTCAGTGTACTTCAAACATAAAGTAGGCTCAGATTAATTTTTTTCCTAACAAACTGGTTCCAGTTCATTCAAGATTCTATCTAATAAGCAGTAGTTAGCACTTTTCAGGCCAATTCCAAGCAAATGAAGATTAACAGATCATCAGAACGTTTCGCTTCACACATAAAATTGAAAAATGAATTGTTGATCAAAATGCTAATGACATAAATGTAAAATTTATATGTGTTCCTTGTTCCTAAATATTGAAAAAATATCAACTAATCATCAAGTTTGCCAAAACAAAAAAATTGAAATATAATTCCTAGTTAATTGGTTCACCATTCATTATTGATTACTTCTCTTGGAAATCAGTAACTTATCAATGATTGAAGATGTATTTCAACAAGTTAATCCTTCTTTAAGTTCAAACAACTGGAAAGCATTTTCTCAATGGTGTACCATTTCTTAATGTCAGTACAAGATGTTTGGAGACATATTGCTGATTTTAGAAGCTGATGTGTGCTGATTTATGAAGGAATTGTTAAGCTTGTACTGTGGCTCTGATGAAGGGAGATACACTCTCAGTTACAGCCAGGCATTTAAGGGTACCCCTTTCCTAGCTAGTTATCTGCTTCCCGAGTTTAGTTTTAATAGCTTTCGAGCTTCTCCCATCCCATGTAAGTTGATTCTGATTTCTTATTTTCTGACAGCAGGCTAAACGTTTTTCTCGCTTATTATTAAGCTTTGACTTGACAAGTAAACAGACCTCCTCGATTTTAATGTTTGTCTGTCTTTGAAAAGATTCTCATCTGTTTCTCTGATCACAGCCTCCCGATCCCAGTGCATGCAAACCCAGGGCTCAGCAAGCAGGCAATGCTATTTCTTCCGGTAGCATAACCACCTGACCACCTGTCCTTCATAAGAATAGGGACTGGGAGGCCAAAGTGGCAGACCACGAGGTCAAGAGGTTGAAACCATCCTGGCCAACATGGTAAAACCTTGCCTCTACTAAAAATAGAAAAATTGGCTGGACGTGGTGGCACGCACCTGTAGTCCCAGCTACTTGGGAGGTTGAGGCAAGAGAATCACTTGAACCTGGGAGGCAGAGGTTGTAGTGAGCCAAGATTGCACCCCTGCAGTTCAGCCTGGCGACAGAGTGAGACTCTGTCTCAAAAAAAAAAAAAAGAAGAAGAAGAAGAAAAAGAGTAAGGACCTGTCCTCTGTTGACAGGGTTTCCCTCGCAGCTGTGCCTGATGCCAGGCTGTTTAGGAATGAGAGTTCCATCAGAATAGACCAGGAAAAACAGTGCCTTTGCAGGACTTCACGGTTGTGCTAGAACTTCTCTCAATTTTCTTTATTAAATAGATTAAAAGCAAGTAATATTTTTTCAGTTTGTTGGTTGCCAAAGATTACTTTCCACCACCTGGTTTATCTGAGAACCTGGCCAATTAGTCCATCTTTTTTTTTTTTTTTTTTTTTTTTTT
>CAUYLG010039630.1:0-37404 GCA_963573385.1 Cacajao melanocephalus
CTCTCCAGCATCTGTTGTCTCCAGATTTTTTAATGATTGCCATTCTAACTGGCGTGAGATGGTATCTCAATGTGGTTTTGATTTGCATTTCTCTAATGACCAGTGATGATGAGCATTTTTTCATATGTTTGTTGGCCTCATAAATGTCTTCTTTTGAAAAGTGTCTGTTCATATCCTTCACCTACTTATGAATGGGTTGGTTTGTTTCTTGTAAATCTGCTTTAGTTCTTTGTAGATTCTGGATATTAGCCCTTGTCAGATAGGTAGATTGCAGAAATTTTTTTCCATTCTGTTGGTTGCCGGTTCACTCTAATGATTATTTCTTTTGCTGTGCAGAAACTCTTTAAGTTTAATTAGATCCCATTTGTCTATTTTGGCTTTTGTTGCCATTGCTTTTGGTGTTTTAGTCATGAAGTCCTTGCTTATGAGTAGATCTTAAATGTTTTCATCACACGAAAAGTAACTTGGTGAGGTGATAGATAGATTAACTAGTTTGATTTAATCATTCTACAATGTATACATAGATCAAAACATCCAATTGTATCTTATAAAAATATATACAATTATTCTTTGTCAATTAAAAATTTTAAAAATTACAGGAGGCTGAGGTGAGGTTACAGTGGGCTGTGACCATGCCACTACACTCCAGTCTGGGTGACGGAGAAAGACTCTGTCTCTTAAAAAAAATGTAAATTTAAAAATTAATTAATTTTTAAAAATCCTAACTCTCCCATCACCCCAGCCCTGCATGCTTCTCCCTTCCTGCAGGGTCCCTCCCCTGAGCTGTGCTCTGATTCCTAGAGCGGTGCGTCCCTATCCTGGCACTCTTGCTGTGCTGTCCCTGTTCCTTGGGTAGCTTCTCCGTCACTCCTCAGGGGCTTCCCTGGCCACCCTCTACTCGGGCCATTCCTGAGTGTTGCATCAGCACCTTCCTTGCCTTTACCCACCGGCCACAGCTTGTGTTTGCCGCCTGAGCTGGAGCACTTGTTTGTCACCTCATGGTCTTCCCCTCTGTGAGGGCAGGGTCCGCAGTCTTCCTTTCATGCAGTCTGCCCAGCTGTGGGCGAGGTGTGTGCACACGCTCAGCATGTTTGTAGAACGAACATATGTATAAACTAGACTTTGAATCCAGATTATTATTCTCTCTTGGACATTAAAGGTGCTTCTTCCTGCTGCCTATTTACATCTTGGGTGTCACCATCTCTGGCCAGTGCCTGCCCTGTGATCATCTGACAATCATGGGACCACAGTATTTTGTGACTCTCGGGGCCAGAGGTGTTTGGGAATGTGGAATTTTTTAGATTTTTAGAACAGAATTAGTGAAAGTCCCGTATGTTATAGAACATCCTAGGCAGCACCTTCTAATAAGCGCATTAAGATTTTTGCAGTGAAGTATCTGAATATTTGCACTAAGTGGGACAGTGAGACTATGAATAGCCTCACATCAGATCAGGGCATGCTGCCAAGTGAGTTATGAACATGCTTTCAGTTTTCAGAGAGCTTTTTGGATTTTCGAATTGTAGATGAGGGATTATGGACCTGTCTTCGTGAGCATCTGCTTGTCACGCATTATGCAGCGTGCTGAAACACGAAGGAAGAAAACATCGCGTCTGCCCTCCCGTATAGGGGTGGATGGTCACCATATGCAGGTGATGAGCCCGTGCTGGGAGGGCACTCCGGCAGGTCTGGTGTTCTCCCTGTCATCTCCCCTTTCCCTTTGAGAGCGTGCTCCACAGGTGCGGTTTCAGGTGAGCCACATGGGGGGCTGGCAGCAGGGGCACTGCATTGTGACATAGGCCCCAGTGTGTCCCTCTCAGAGTGTTGGAGGTCACTGTTCTGGCTTGCCCGGATTGCACCTGCAGGTCTGGCTGTCCGGGTCCAAGGAGGAGAGGGCAGACTCCAGATGATGCTACAGACCCGGAGCGCTGCCTTTACTTCCTGACCTTCTGTACTCGGGCACCAGGTAATGGTTTTCAGATGCATTTTGATGTAGGTAGGTACCTTTACAATTTACTTTCTGAAATGGTACCTGCTTTTTTTTTTTTTTTTTTTTTTTTTAGAGGCAGGGTCTTGATCTGTCGCCCAGGCTGAAGCACAATGGTACAGTCACAGCTCACTGCAGCTTCAGTCTCCTGGACTCAAGTGATCCTCCTACCTCAGCCTCTTGAGTAGCTGGGATTACAGGCACCCACCACCACATTTGGCTAAGTTAAAAAATTTTTTTTGTAGAGATGGGGTCTCGCTATGTTGACTATGCTGGTCTTGAACTCCTGGGTTCAAGTGGATCCTCCTGCCTCAGCCTCCCAAAGTGCTGAGATTATAGGCATGAACCACCAAACACCCGCCTGGTACCTGCATTTGAAAATGTTTCATTGCCAAGCCTGCAGAGAGGTCTGCCCTTTTTTATTAGAAAATGAAGAGCTAATTCTGAAACATGCCTACTAAATATTCATATCTCAAGCACTTTAAAAGGATGTAGGGTGAAATAATCTGTTCCTGAAGCAAATATCACTGTGTGTTTGTTCCATTATTTCCGAAGTTTTTCTGTGGCGTTTAATAAGTTGTGTAGAATATATTAAGCCTCATGTGAAAATGTATATTAAAGAGTGCTCTTTTAATTTAAAATGATTTTGTCCCAGGTACTTGACTTAGTGTTGTGGCTCATTAAACCTTGACTCATTATTAGAAACACCGTCTCAATCTTTCAGATTTTATAAAAGATATTACAGTTCTTAGAAAGTTGAGAATGGTCTTTTGTAATGTATTTTAAGATAGTTAAGAATAGAGTTTATATTGTTAAGATTAGGATTTGTATTGCAAAAACTCCCTTCAAGACGCATTTTGGGCTTTTATGAGCGAGTAATCATGACAGGACAGAGTGGCTTCACCCACAGTTTTGTGGTTAATATTTGCAAGTCATTTATTTAACAAGGTTGAAAAGAGGCTCCCTGGTGTCTTTCATGATTACCCTTTTCTGGGGACCAGCTTATAAAGTAAAAAATACCTGGTGGTGTTATCTTTGCTTCAGATGTATTATGTTTATGGAATTGGAAATGTTTGATTTCTTAGTCTGTGTGTATCAATGGATTATATAGTTTAAAAATGTTTGCATCTGTATTGCATGTATAAACACGTCCGTTTCCAAGTGTGGCCTTTAAAAGACTGAGGGTTTTGTGGCTAGGGTGCAGTGGCTCATGCCTGTAATCCCAGCACTTTGAGAGGCAGAGGTGGACAGATCATGAGGTCAAGAGTTTGAGACCAGCCTGGCCAATATGGGGAAATCCTGTCTCTAGTAAAAATACAAAAATTAGTTGGGCATGGTGGCGTGCACCTGTAATCCCAGTTACTCAGGAGGCTGAGGCAGGAGAATGGCTTGAACCTGGGAGGCAGAGGTTGCAGTGAGCTGAGATCGTGCCACTGCACTCCAGCCTGGGCAACAAAGTGAGACTCCGTCTCAAACAAAAAAAGTAAATAAAAGACTGAGGTTTTTTTTTTTTAAGTTATTTATTATACTTTAAGTTCTGGGGTACATGTGCAGATCTTGCAGGTTTGCTACATAGGTATACACGTGCCATGATGGTGGTTTGCTGCATCCATCACCCGTCGTCTACATTAGGTATTTCTCCTAATGCTATCCCAAGACTGAGGGTTTTTATAAAAGGTCATAATAGAAAAATTTTATGTGTTTTAATTGCTTAAATGTTTTCTTTGGTATTAAAAAAATTGAATGTAATGTGGGAAAATGTGAAATGGATGCAGCACTATAAGATTTTCCACAGAAATACGTTATTCACAGTGAAGCACAATGAGAAGGCTCCATCAGCACTGTAGATGGTATCGTAACTTTGGAAAAACCATTTCACCATGAGAGCATTTACAAAAACTGAAGCCACCCCTGTCAGGTTTTGACAGAGCTTAGCTATATAGGTAGTAAGTGACGTATGCCAAAACCAGTCTTAAATTACTTATGTTGTCAATATGCAGATTTTCTCTATTTAGTATTTAAACGGTGCGTTTACCAATCTGAGTAATTCGAAATGCCGTATCATAAAAAGGATCAAATCTACCAAACTGAAAATGTGTGCCGTATCTAAAGTAGTTTCTTTTCTTGATTTTGGTTAGGTTAACAGAAGTATCTTCACATCTGTAATTTCTGGTAACTTAATGAGAACACACTGAACTTTTGGGTCACAATAAATTTTCCCATTATGTAAAATATTTTACACACTGGTTGACTCATTGTGAATTGTGAGTCGACATGATTCTCTTCCTGCGGAAAATAGAAACACACCTTATCGTAATGACGACTTGAGCCAGTTACAGAATCGTGCTTATGTTACCACGTTGACCGTAGGTGCTTTTTATGAGTTGGGTTGTTGAAGACTTCAAGGTGGACAGCTGGCACTGGGTGGGAATGAGGTGAAACTTTTGTTAGGTTTAGGGAATGTTGTCTTTCCACTGTCATTTAGTTGTTTATTTTATGCATAGGCTTATTTTTGTTCTTGGGAGCGTTATGTTGAGTTAACATGTTTTCTTTGACCTCAAACCTTCTGAAATGTTTCTAGGTCTTAAAGATCCAGGTATTATTTATTTCCTAGTAGACAGAGCCAATTAAATGAATACTTTCTTGGGGGAGAGTGTTGGTAAGTTCCATAGTGACACCTCTCATGATTAAAAGTGCTACATTTGCACAAATATGTAATTTATATTTTACATTAAAATTAAGATCAATTTTTTTCTTGAAAAATTGTTGAACTTTTAGATTTGGAAGAGAGGGAGTTGCCACAGGAATTAAAAATTGTTTTGAATAGTGAGAAGCTTATTTAAAATTTTTGGAAGGACTACCCCAAAAGTAATGCATCTTTTGGCGTAGTGGGAACTCCTGTCATAATGTTTTCTTGTTTTTTAATTGAGTGGGTGAGCTGCATCTCATTAAATGGTGTCTGTTGGATGTTTGGCCTTTGGCTTGATTGTGTCAGCTTTTAAAAAATAACTTTATTGAAATAATCACATTCCATACAATTCACCTATTTAAAGTGACTCCCTGGTTTAAACCGTTCTCCTGCCTCAGCCTCCCAAGTAGCTGGGATTACAGGCATGTGCCACCATGCCTGGCTAATTTTTGTATATTTAGTAGAGACGGGGTATCACCATGTTGGCCAGGCTGGTCTCGATCTCCTGACCTCATGATCCACCCGCTTCAGCCTCCCAAAGTGCTGGGATTACAGATGTGAGCCACTGCGCCCGGCCTCAGTGGTTTTTAGTATATTCACAGAGTTGTGCAGCCATTGCCTACTTTTGACATTCTGTAGAAATGCAGTTAGACGGTATGTGTTTTCTGTGCCCAGCCGCTCTCACTCAGCATCATGTTTTCATTCATGTTGTAGCGTGTATCAGTCGAGGTGGATGTTCCACATTGTGTGTATTCATTAGTCCATCAATAGACATTTGGGTTGTTTCTCCTTTTCGGCTGTCGTGTGGTAATGCTGCTGTGAACATTCATGTGCAGGTTTTTGGGTGGACGTGTGTTTTCATTTCTTTTGGGATTATACCTAGGCATTTGTATCCTCTTCTGTTGCTTCTTTTACCTGCGGTTCAGGCTCCCATTTATGCTTGTACAGACCCTTTGCTACTTGTAACTTATACTTTAAGTTCTGGGGTACATGTGCAGATCTTGCAGGTTTGCTACATAGGTATACACGTGCCATGGTGGTGGTTTGAGCTTTGTTGCTGACCTAGTGACTTCCTGTGTCATGTTTAAAGCCCCTGAGACCCTCTGTTGCCTCGAGAGACAGGCAGAATTGCAGTCTCTTTCCTTCCTCAGACCAGATCACATCTGGTGGTCATGAAACGGTCTTATCAGATAAGTACCTGTAGGATATTTGGTAAATAAGTATGTATCTAAGCCAAATAGATTCTGTGTGTATTTTAGATTGTTTTTCTTCTCTCTGCTTCCTCTTAGGGACATCCTTTGTTCTGGGGCCCCAGTGACACCTAGAGTGACTATGAATGATTTGTCTCTGTTTTCCCTTCGGACGGAATACTGCTGGCTTGGATTTTTTTCTTGTTAATTTTGGTGACTGAGTTGCCTGTTTGAAGTGATAAGTACCTTCAGATAGTAGTGATGCTCTTTAGCATTTTAAGTGTCCAAATGAGACCTATTGGGATGTTTCCATAATTTGCATCAAATTCATGTAAACGTACATTAATGATATTAGCTAGTCTGCCTGAGCTAAATTATTAATTTCATTACTAGTATTTAATAAAGGGGCAGGATTTGCCATGGCCATTCTAGTTAATGGTAAGAGCCCTGTAGGTCTCTCATCATATATTTAAGCTGAATTAAGCTTGGAAATATAACTGAGTGCCTGGTGGCTATATTTGGTAACAGTCACGCCTTACATTTTGAGACAGCTTATACTTTTTCACACCAGTTGACTCATTGTGAATTATGAGTAGACGTGATTCGCTTCCTGCAGAAAGCAAATGCATTCAGTCCACTGAAAATCAACATCATGAGGTTTGTAGGATAGGTCTTACTCCTTTCTTAGACCAAGGAATCTGGGATCCAGAAAGAGTGAGCGGTTGGTTGGGAGGAGTCAGTGCCAGAGGGAGGCAGCGTGCCCTTTCTGCTCTGCCCACGCTGTGAGGACACCAGGCCGTGCCTTCGCCAGGAGGAGGTCGTGCCAAGTCCAAAGCATCAGGCCTCTCAGAGCCAAGCAGCTTTGCTGGAGCACCCCCTGGTGCACTTGGAAAGTGATGTCTCCTGTTGGAGCCTCGCTGCTACCTCACCTGGAAACGAGACAGTAGGAAGCCACCTCCCCAGGCGTGAGGGGACCTGGCACCCGTGCGCCGAACCTCGCTGTCCTTGGTCAGATGGTTGAGTTGGGCAGCAGTTGGAAGGGTCCCGTAGCATGCTCCTCTGGGGACCTTCTGCCACCCCTGGAGGCAGCTCGCGCCCCTGCCCATCTCTCCCCACCAGTGCACACTCCCCCCAGCCCTGGCCCAGCTGCGGGGCCCTCCTGAGTAGGTGCTGGCTGTTCCAGGAGGCAGGAGAGTGTTGCTGTGGGACCTGCCCACTGCTCGACATCCCCCAGGGAGAGCCTGCTCAGGCCACTCACGGGCCGGACAGATCAGTGGGGAAGAGTTCTCCTGCAGTACTGCTGCCAGCAGGGGTTGGTGAGAGTGGCACTGCCACGGAGAACAAGCCTTGATCTCTGACTTGAAAGGCAGCATTCTTCTGGAACTTCTGTGGGGAGTGCCCAGAGTGGCACCTAAATATGTCCAGAAGCACTTGATGAAAGTTCATCTGAGGCTTTTAAACTGCTCGAGTGAGTCTCTCTGAAGCGCAGTGATGTCAAAAGGAAACCACCTCACACTGCCTGCCTGTGCCTTCTCTCCTCGTCTCCCGTGGGCTGTGAGGTGTTCCCTGTCAGGAATTTACGCGGAGGCGTGTCTGCTGTGGCCGAATGTGTTCATTCATTCATAGCTCACCGTACGAGGGAGGGATGGGGGAGGAAGACTGCAGTATTTCCTTAAAAGTTTTTCCGTAATTCAAATCCCTCCCACCCCCGTGAGGTAACATCATCTTTTCCACCTGGCGTCAGTGAACTCTGTTTTGGGTACCTACAAAAGCAGAAGGGGTGGGTAGGGTGTGGCCAGAGGAGGCTGGTGCCTGGGTGTGAATCCTGCCTCTTCCGCTTGAACTCACTGTGCCTCAGCGTCCTCGTGTGTCGAATGGAGCTGCCTCACAGGAACAAGCGAGTTGTGTGTGTGGAGCAGGTGGCTGACATGCGGCGAGTCCTCCAGGAATGCGGCCGCAGCAGGAGCACTTTGGGCCCCGCAGATACAACCCTGACCATGCTGCAGGGCTTCCGTGCAGGGCCGCTGCACATCCACCACTTCAAGACAGCCTGGGAGCTGCCAGAGTTGGGGGGGCCGGCTCAGGAAAAGGGCCTTGCTGCCAGGGGTGAGAAAGCAGTCAGTGAAGACTTCCTGGAGGAGCCTGAGATGAGAAGTAGAGTTAGGTAGCCAGAGACAAGGCAAAGAAGGGCCATTTTCCTCAGAGAACAGCATAATATTGGCAGAGGTCCGACATGTCATTTCCTATTACAGAACTGGGGAGTGCCCAGTAGGTTCTTTAGTTTGTTTGTTCATTCATCCAGTCCTTCACCTCACGCCTGTTCAGGGTCCGGCTGGGCTCTGGACATGGAGTGGAAGAAAGCCATCTGAGCAGAGGCTGCTTGGACTGTCACCTCTGTTGGAGTTGCCACGGCTGCCAGAGGACAGCTGTTACTTATGGGTGGCGGCGTGCTGGGGTGGCACAGCACAGAGCTGCCCTGCTGTGCTCACACCCAGTGCCTCCCCGCGGTTACCACGTGCCTTGGGCAAGTGTAAGCCTCAGGTCCCAGATGCAGGTTTCTGTCAGTGGTGGTAGTAGTGGCCGTACCCGCTCTGGTCTGCTATGAGGGAGGGGCGGGCTCCAGCCACAGACATTTACCTTGCAGAGGACCTCCCGCACCTTCTGAGAATGGGTACGGCCATCTGGAGGATGTTCTTCCCTTGGCCCTCCCTGTTCCAGCCAAGTCCACCGCCTTCACCTCCTTTTATAAGTATTCCTTTCTCACAGAACCTTGTCCTGGAGCTGCGGGTGGGCCCTGGTTCTACCTCCCATGTGGTGCTGGTCCTCCTTCACCATGCACAATGGCATGTTTCCCGTTATTCTTCCTCCCAGAGCACTGGCACCCACCCTGGTGGCGGTTCCGGTAGTCAGATTGAGTATCCCTTATCCAAAATGCTTGGGACTAGAAGTGTTTCAGATTCTGATCTTTTTGGAATATTTGAATATGCATAATTGGATATCTTAGGGATGAGACTTAAGTGTAAACACAAAATTCATCTCATATACACCTTATACACATAGCCTGAAGGTAATTTTGTGCAGTTTTAAAAATATTTTGTGCCTGAAATAAAGTTTTGACTGCGACCCATCACATGAGGTCATTTGGGGAATTTCCTCTTGTGGTGGTATGTAGGTACTCAAAGTTTCAGATTTTGGGGCAGTTTGGATTTTTGGATTAGGGTTGCTCAGCTTGAATATCCTTTTATCTACAGCACATGGTCAGTGCTCACTAAACGTATTGCATGAATGAATGAAAACCAAAGGTCATTTAGTAAGCATGTTACTATTTCAGAAGTCTCTTTTCTGAAATTGATTATATGGTCAATGGTTTAATATTTCAAGTGCTCTGACCACATAATGGTTATTACCATACTGTGAAGGTAGCTGGGTGTTCAGTGTTTGCTGCCCACAGAGGACCTGGAAGTGCTTGCTGTACTTGCATGCTTTGGAATGGAAATCATGGCTCATTCCCAGGAGCCCCTCAGCAGGGGCTCTGAGCCTGGTGCTAAGCAGCAGATGTGCAGATTCCCGCAGGGCGTACCTGAGCACTGAGAGGGGGCGTCGTATACACACCACGCTCATTTCCGCATCCCTACCCCGCACAGCCAGTGGTCACAGCCATCCTCCAGTAAAAACCACAAAGCAGTCAACCTTTAGGAAACAGGTAGGAAATCTAGAAAAAGCCTCAGGTGTTTACAGCATTTTTAAAGGTTGTTAAAAAAATCTTTGTGATTGGAAAGCCTGCTTCCTGTGCCAGGGAGACTCTCTCCAGCGCTTTTTCTTCTGAGGTTGGTGGCTTTCAGAAAGACTGCAATGCAGCGGTTACCAAAGTCCTTGTTAATATGGAAACAACCCGTGGCGAAGCCTTTTGCTCCCCTTCACAACTGCTGACTGCTGCCTGCAGTCTGAAGGAGGAGATAATGAAGGCGGTGATCCTCCAGACCTGGCAGTTTAGTGATTAGGACGTGCGCGATTCTGTGAATGCTGTGGCTGGCGCAGGCATGTCCTGCAGCAGCTCTGTCAAGTTACTGATGCAGTGGGCTTCTTCCTGGGAATGTGAAGCCGAAGATGTCTTTGCAGTTTGTGCACAATAATTTTGCTTTCATCTCTCTGTTCAGATGACGGATTATAAGAAGGTAACGGACTTTAGAAATCATGCATATATGTATTTTAAATGTTGATGAATATCCCTAGTCAAGGTAAAGAATTATGATTGAAAAGATCTCTTTTGAACCTAAGAAATAAAACTTTATTTCTTGTTAATGGCAGTTTTGACATTTGAAGAGTTATCTTATTTCGTGTTGACAGATGCCCTCTGAGGGAATTACTGAAGATGTTCTTTGAAGAGATTTGCTTTCTCTTCAATTTGCTAAACATAGTTGAATTTCAGAGATGTAGATACGGATATATTTGTTTCTTTAACTTAAGCAACGACAGTTTCATTAATCTGGATAGAACTTTTCATTTTACAGAATCTCAACCACTGGCTGTAGATGATGAATTCTAATCTCCTTAGTTCTTATTTTGCCTTCAGAAGAGCATTTTCGGATGTGTGGAGCTCTGTGCTTATGCGTGGGGTGAGCTGGGTGCTACCTCTAGCTGCTGCTCTTTGTTTATCTTAGAGGGAGTCCAAGAGTCAGAGCTGAGATTTATTTTGCAATGAATTAGTGGCCCCAAACTGTATTAAATGCATTATGGGTGGTAATTTATATGTCCAATGCCAAGAAATATAATGTTGGGGTTACCATGGCAACTGCTTGCATTCTGAAAAGCTTGTGAATGGGTTCTGAACCTTCTGGCATTGGAAGTGAGCTTTTCTAGCTGAGAGCCTGCATTCGCGATTCGTGTAAATAAATTCGGCTTTCCATATGAAGCACATCCTTTCTCTTCGTTTACCAGAGTAGTCCGTTGAGCTCAGTTCTTTCTCTGGTGACGTCTGCCTTGCTGTCTTGCTTCCTGGCAACAGACTATGGTTGAGACATAGTTTTCAACTTCAGGCTGAGGAGCTAGCCTGTGTGTGTGTGTGATAGCCTGCCACCTCAGTCTGTGGGCTGTGAGGAAGGGGGCTGGCTCATCGTGCCTTCCGAGGGCTAGCAACGTATGAGGTCTCCAAAAGCACAGTTGCAGCCCCATGTGCTGGGGGCGTCCTGGCACAGCTTTCTATCCATCCAAAGGGTTTGTGTCCAGGAACGCACATGCTAGGGCTCTTCCTGGGAGGCAGCTCTGCCTGTTTCCAGGATGTCATGGGGATTAGTTATGGGGATGGAGGCCCAAGTTATAAAGACCCATGTTTAAAATGTCAGGCTTGTGAAAATAATAAACGAGGGCCTATTGTCTTCATTGCTGAAGGTCTGTTCGCTGTTGGTTAGAAATATATGTAGCCTAGGCTGGCCATGGTGGCTCATGCCTGTCATCCCAGCACTTTGAGAGACCAAGGCAGGAGGATGCTTGAGTCCAGGAATCCAAGACCATTCAGGGCAAAATAGTGAGACCTCATCTCTATAGAAAAATAAAGAAAACTAGTCTCCCTTGTGGATTTAAAACAATGTTGATATCTTGATTGCCTGAGACTGAAATGTCTGTGTGATTTCAGGGGCCTGAGGTTGGAAGGTTGGAGCCTGGTGTTGCTGCCAAGGTGGCAGCTCCTAGAGGGCCTGGCTAGGCTCTGGGAGAACGTTTTCACCCTCTGTGGAATTCATTCTCTTTGTTAATAAACATTCAGATCCTAGAGTTTAAATGTCGAGCTTGAAGATAGACTGGCCTTCAGGCACACAGTGGGCGCGTTGCTGTGGCTCACCTGTAGGCCTCAGTTACGAATCTTTGTCTAATCCAATCCCTTTATTTTACAGATGAGGAAAATGAGGCCCAAAGAAGTGATGCCACTTGGTTAAGGTCCCAGAGCAGGTCAGAATCAGATCTAGGATCAGAAACCTGGCTCCTGGCTCTCTGCTCTTCTGAGGATCGCTGTCCTGACAGAAGAGGTTTGCTCTCAGTGCATGTTGTTTTTGCTTTCCTTTTGTCAGAAGGAGGTCTGTAATAACAACAGGCATTAGCTCAGACTGTAATTTAGAATTTTTAAAATTCCTGTCTTCCCTTCCTCTGGTTATTTATTGAATTTCTACTCAGTGTGCTAGAGTCACCCACAGGAGGGGCGAAGGGCATGACCTCTGCCCTTAATGCTGTGTGCTGTGATGAGAGATGGGTGCATAGCCAAGCCTGCAGACTGGAATGTTGAGATAAATTCTGGCTTGACACCTACATTTCTGCCTGTCTGTGGTATTCTGTGTTCTTATAGAGAAGCTGTAGTGCCCAGCAGTTACCCCGGGGCGAATCAGAATCACCACCTATTAAATCAAGGTCATGATACTGTATTTACTAAGGCAGGGCAACATAGTAATTTAGACTCAACTTACAAGTTGCAACTTATTACACGTAATAAGAGGTTCGCCTTACAAGGGTTGAAATACAAGTTGATTTTTTTAGCCAGATTCCATTGAACCCTGGTTGTTGATTTTCCAATCTTGAAATTTCAAGACTGAGATTTTACTGTGGAACTCACTTAGGGTGCCATTGTGTTTTCCTAAGTATTCTCAGTGATTTCTCCCGTTCTCCATATTCTTCTCGCATGGGACTTTGACAAACAGGTGTGCCTGGGCTGGGTGTGTGGCCCCCGCCTCACCCAGCAGTGTGGCACAGTGGTGCTATGTGAGTTCTGAGCTAGGTCTTTAAAAGGGTGCAGTGTTTGCCTGGATTTCTTTTTGGGGTACTTGTTTGCCATCCATGCAGTGAGGAAACCCATCTAACCCATACAGAAGGACCACACAGTGAGCAGGGCATGGACATAACAAGGTGACTTCTGTTTTCTGAGTCACCTCCACCACAGTGTTGAGACTGTGTCCCTGAGCTCAGCAGGTGGAGGTAAAAGATCTTTCAAAGAAGACGATAATGTAGGCTCTTGGTTGACCACATGGTGAAGAGAGGCCTCTGGCTCTTCTGAACTGTTGCAGATAGAGCATGGAGTGCTGGGTCTTCGGTCAGGCCAGGTCCTGCTGCCTCACTGTCCAGCTCTCCCGGGTGCTCCTGGCCTGCCTTGCTCTCTGGTCCAGTACTGCCCGCTGCCCTTTCATGGGGTAAGCTGCTTTCTCCCAGCCCCAGCCATCAGTCCTGTTGCTCAGAATGCAAGAGCCTTTCTTGGCTTAGAACTTTAACTCAGATCCCTCAGTTCTTTTTTTAATTTTCTTTTTTTTTGAGATGGAGTTTTGCTCTTGTTGCCCAGGCTAGAGTGCATTGGCACAATCTCCGCTCACTGCAAACTGCGCCTCCCCGGCTCAAGCAATTCTGCTGCCTCAGCCTCCCACGTAGCTAGGGTTACAGGTACGCAGTACCACACCTGGCTGATTTTTTGTATTTTTTAAGTAGAAATGGGATTTCATCATGTTGGCCAAGCGGGTCTCCAACTCCTGACCTCAGGTGATCTGCCCGCCTTGGTCTCCCAAAGTGCTGCGATTAGAGGCGTGAGCCACTGCGCCCAGCCAACCTTCAATTCTTGGTTTGTTTTCCTTTTTTTTTTTTTTTGGCCCCAGATTTTGAGAATATTTAATAGTGCTGGGCAGTTTTATCATTCATCATCAGGGGCAGTTTGGTTTATTATAACTTGCAGCTTCATATCTTATAAAACAGATTCATTTCTTGCTTTCAGATTTGCTTATCTAAAAGTTCTATTCATAATAGTAACTTAGCACAAGGCTTCTAATATATGAGTTGATGAAAAGCAGCTCCTGTATCACCTTTAATAAGGATAATTTTGAAGTGTAATTTAATGCCTAGAAGCCAGTTGTTATGAGGTTTAATTTTGTACTTGGAAAAGAAATTTGAAAAGAAAAGTATCCTTTTTTCCTTAAATTTATTTTTCTTAGTTGACATATAAAATTGTATATATATTTATCATGTACAACATGATATTTTGAAGTATATATTATGGAAAGGTTAAGTCTAGCAAATTAGCAAGTGTAAAGATAAACTCAATAGTTATCTTTTTTTGTGGTGAGAACATTTTACATGACTTTTTTTTTTTTAACATAAAATCTTTCAGAAAAGTCATCTACTTTCTCAGCATTTTTCTTTTTTTCTTTTTTTTAAGACTGGGTCTGACCATATTGGTCAGGCTGGTCTTAAACTCCCGACCTCAGGTGATCCACCTGCCTTGGCCTCCAAAGTGCTTGGATTATAGGCGTGAGCCACCACACCCGGCCTTTCTCAGCATTTTTCAGGAAGAAAAGTATCTTTTTAACAAATACATTTTCTAAGCCCTGGTCCGTAACCCACTCTGTTCAGTTCATATTTATCAAGCACTGGCTGGGCGCAGTGGCTCACACCTGTAATCCCAGCACTGCAGGAGGCTGAGGCGGGTGGATCACCTGAAGTCAGGAGTTCAAGACCAGCCTGGCCAAGATGGTAAAAGCCCGTCTCTACTAAAAATACAAAAATTAGCTGGGAATGGTGGTGAGTGACTGTAATCCCAGCTACTCAGGAGGCCGAGGCAGGAGAATTGCTTGAGCCCTGGAGGTGGAGGTTGCAGTGAGCTGAGATTGCGCCACTGCACTTCAGCCTGGGCAACAGAGCTAGACTCCTCTCAAAAAAAAAAAAAAAAAATTGGGTGTGCATACTGCCCAAAGCAATTTACAGTGGGATTCCTTGCAAATTGCCAAGGACCTTCTTCATAGAACTAGAAAAACACTGCTTTAAAATTCCTATGGACCAAAAAAGAGCCCAAATAGCCAAGGGAATCTAAGCAAAAGAACAAAGCTGGAGGCATTCTGTTACTCAACTTCAAACTATATTATAGGGATGCAGCAACCTCACAGCATGGTACTGGTGCAAAAGCAGACACCAGTGGAACGAAAGAGAGAGCCCAGAAACAAGACCGCACACCTACAACCATCTGATCTTCGTCAAAGCTGACAAAAGCAGCGGGGAAAGGACTCCCTATTCAATCCGTGGTACTGGGACAACTGGCTAGCCACATGCAGAAGATTGAAACTGACCCCTTCCCTACACCATGTCCAAAAATCAACTCAAAATAGAAGACTCAAATGTAAAACCCAAGATTGTAAAAGCCCTGGAAGACAACCTCAGCAAATACCATTCTGGACATAGGAACTGACAAAGATTTCATGATGAAAATGCCAAAAGCAATTGCAACAAAAGCAAAAATTGACAAATGGAATCTAATTAAACTTAAGAGCTTCTATTCAGCAAAAGAAACTATTAACAGAGTAAATATATATCCTACAGCATGGAGAACATATTTGTAAATTACGCATCTGACAAAGGTCTGATATCCAGCATCTATAAGGAACTTAAATTTAAAAAAAAAAAAAAAAAAAAAAGTGGGCAAAGGGCTGGGCGTGGTGGCTCATGCCTGTAATCCTAGCACTTTGGGAGGTCGAGGCAGGTGGATCATGAGGTCAGGAGATCAAGACCATCCTGGCCAACATGGTGAAACCCCGTCTCTACTAAAAATACAAAAATTAGCTGGGTATGGTGGCAGGCGCCTATAATCCCAGCTACTCAGGAGGCAGAGGCAGGAGAATAGCTTAAATCAGGGAGCTGAGATTGTGCCACTGCACTCCAGCCTACCACAGTGCGAGACTCTGTCTCAAAAAAAAAAAAAAAAAAAAAAAGTCAAAGGACACACACAAGCTCTTTTCAAAAGAAGAAGACATGCAGCCAGCAGGCATATGAAATACAGCACAAATCACTGACCATTAGAGAAATGCAAATCAAAACCACAGTGAGATACTGTCTCACACCAGTTAGAATGGCCATTATTAAAAAGCCGAAAATAAGATGCTGGTGAGGTTGTGGAGAAAAGGGAGCACTTATACACTGCTGGTGGAGTGTAAACTAGTTCAACCATTGCAGAAAGCAGTATGGTGATTCCTCAGAGAGCTGGAAACATAACTACCTTTTGACCCTGCAGTCCCATTACTGGTATATACTCAAAGGAGTATAAATCATTCTACCATAAAGATTTGTTAATAGCAGCACTATTCACAATAGCAAAGACATGGAATCCACCTAAACGTCTATCGATGGCAGACTGGATAAAGAAAATTTGGTACATTTACATCATGAAATACAATGCAACTGTAAGAAAGAATGAGATCCTGTCTTTTGCAGGAACATGGTTGGGAGCTGGAGGCCATTATCCTCAGCAAACTAACACAGGAACAGAAAACCCAGTACTGAATGTTCTAACTGATAAGTGGGAGCGAAGTGATGAGAACACATGGACACAAAGAAGGGAACAACAGACAGTGGGGCCTCCTCAAGGGTGGAGGATGGGGGGAGGGAGAGGATCAGGAAAAATAACTATTGAGTTTTAGACCTCATACCTGGGTTACAAAATAATCTGTACCACAAACCCTGGTGACAGGAGTTTACCTATATAACAAACCTGCACGTGTACTTCTGAACCTAAAATGAAAGTTAAAATAATTTGGACATGGTGGCACATGCCTATAATTCCAGCACATTGGCGGAAGGATCACTTGAGGCCAGGAGTTTGAGGTTACACTGAGCTGTGATTGTGCCACTGGACTCCATCGTGAGTGACAGAACAAGACCCTGTCTCTAGAATGTATATCTACACGATACATACATTTGGTGGGTGATTTGGTCCCAGCTGCCTGTGACCATCTCGGGCAGAGCCAGTGCTGTGTGCAAGGTGTGCTGCCGGCACACAGCCCAGGAGTCTGGGGCTGGTCAGGGCCTGTGTACCTGCTCACTTTGTGCCTGGCTTGTGGATGCCCCTAGCTCTTTTCTGAAGTTGTTTAGCAGCACTGCCACTGCTCTAATCTACATCTAAAGGTTTATTTTCATAATTTTCTGACAAAATTTTATTAATGTAGCCGTTTTATTTGTATAATGATTGTTGAGAATAGAAAATTTTATGTTGAAGATATTGATTAATTTTTGGAGAAACCTAAGAGATTTGTGGTTGCATAACAAATCTCTATTTAAATTCATGGTGTAAACTGCAGTGAATCATTACTGTATTAGGCAGAAGCCAGCACTGCAGAATATAGTTTATTTCAGAGGCCACTTAGGTGAAAATTCCAGGTGAGCTGGAAACGTTTTACACTGTTGTATATATGATCATTGGATGGTACTCTGGAAAGTTTGTACTAGTGTATCCAGCAATTGTAGCAAAGCGGGGTGGGTGGCCACATTTGATTATGAAGTAAATTTGTTCTAGAGAACTAACGTAGCATGAAGAATATTAAATTCAAAGAAGTGTTACACTACCTATCTTAAATTTTTAACATGACTCTTCTGTAGCTGTAAAAATATGTGTGACATTTTATGTTTTATAAATAAAGTAAGTATGTAGTGGTAATGAATGTTTTATCATGATTTCAGGTAAGATATCAGGGAAACCTATCACAGTGCCATAAGCAAAAATGAAAAAAACTCACTGTGGTATATTGCTACAAAACGGCTTCTTGTCCCCCACGAAAAGCTTTGACTATGACTGAGTAGAACAGAACAGCCATTCAATTCTTCTCTTGCCCTTTCCTCCTCCTCATCCAAATCCAAGTTCCAGTAAAACTTTATTGACACAAACAGCCTTAGTTTGTCTCGAGAGGCAGTTTGCATGTTTCAGGGCAGGAAGAGAGAAGTCAAACAGAGCCCACTGGCTTCACTAAAGTGATGAAACAGCAGAATTTGGGGAGGACAAGACAGGAGAGGAGAGAGCAGGTTAGTAAGATGTTTAAGTTTGGGAAGCTAAATAATTCTACTCAATTTTCATATTAGAGTAGCTAGGAATTAAGTAAGTTTCATGAAGTTTTTTTGGTTTCTTTTTTTGTTTGTTTGATTTTTTGTTTTTTTTTGGGTTTTTTTTTGGAGTCAAGGTCTTGCTCTGTTGCTGAGGCTGGACTGCACTGGTACAGTGACAGCTCACTGCAGCCTCAACCTCGTGGACTTAAGCCAGCCTCCCAAGTAGCCGGGACCACAGGTGCATGCCACTACACCTGGCTAATGTTACATTTTTTATAGTTTTATAGAAATGCAGTCTCACTATGTTGCTGATGCTGGTCTTGAACTGCTGGCCTCAAGTGATCCTTCCACCTCGACTTCCTAAAGTGCAGGGGTTGCAGATGTGAGCCGCTGCGCCTGCCCTGCAAACAATAATTTAAATGATGTGATAAAGTTTCTTTTAGCCTAGCCGAGATCTTAAAATCTTCCTTGAAGTCAGAAATTGGCCGTTTGGTTCAGCTAATGGTGCATCAGGTTATGAATGTCGTATATTAGTCCTAAGGGGTTAAACAAACTCTGGCTATGACAATGCTGAAATTCAAAACAATGAGAAAAAAGATACTTGGTTTTAAAATGGGCAGATGCATCTATTGGGCATTATTGAGATTCTGGAAACTTTTGAGCTATGTATTTTGTGTCTTGCTAAGGAATGAGATAATCGTGCAGGGTTTGAATTGACAGGTGTCAAAGCCAGCAAAAATAGTTTGGTCAAATTGTTGGGTCCTTGATACCTGGGTTTTAGTCCTGTTAGCTCTGACTTTGGGCAAATTGATTGATGTAATTGTTTTAGTTACTCAACAATCCAGACTCTGGCCAGCAGAGTTGGAGCATTGAATGATCTTTCTATAGTAATTTGAGCATGCAAATGGCAAATCTGATTTAACAGCATAACTCTATGGATTCTTATGGCACAAGTCAGTGAGCCTGCCTTTGATGATAGTCGAGGTGTGATAACAGACATAGCAGTTGAGAACACTGACTCCAGAGGTAGACTGCTCTGCCACTTAGTAACGTATCATATTGAGAAGCTGCTGAATCTTCGTCCTCTAGTTTCCTCATTTCTATAACAGGCAGATTTATAGTTGTGAGGAATAAATTAATAACTACAAGAAGTAAATTAATAATGAAGACTAATATGTATCAAATGCATACTGTGTGGCCAGCACCATTGTAAGTGATGAGGATACAAACCTGAACAAGACACACTTCTGTCTTCAGAAAGCTAACAGTCAGATGGGAGAGAGAAAAGGAAGCAAGATGAGTACAGTACATAAGCATTGTGATGGGTGTCCTTATAGGACCAGGATTTCAGGAGGTAGGGTCAGTTTCCCTGGGAAGGGAGAAGTAGAGAAAAGATGCTTTTGGGAGTTTAATTCAACAAACAAGTGGTGCCTGCTGGGTGTGCCTGCTGTCCTGCTAGGCATGAGACTACAGGATAAATTTAGCATGATCCCTGCTCTAAAGGAGCTTAAAGTTTAGGGGAAAACATGAGTCTAGTGATAAATAGTAGTTGTCAAGATACTTGAATGGAATCTTGCGGATAAAGTGTTTGACAGACAGTGGAAGAACAAAAACACGGAAGGAGACAGTCATTGCAGCTGGAGCGGAGTTTGCAAGTCCACTCATGGTGAGGGAGGGGATGCTGAGCCAGCAGGGTGGGGTCAGCTCACTCCCAGAGGCCGGCTCTGAAGCAGCAGATGCAAAGGGCAGTGTGTGTTGGAGGCAATATGTTGTGAATTTGATGGTGTATGATCGCTAAATTGAATTGCATGACTTCTAGACAATTTCTTCATGGTAGTTATCTTTTAAATTTCATAATCTTCATTTGCCCACTAAATGTAATGCCATAACATTTTTAATTTAAAAAAACACCTTTTTTGTCAGTACTTTTGAAAACATTTTCCTGCACCTGTGCCTTCTATGAAATGAATGCTCTGGAGAATCTGTGGAAATCAGCTCATGGTAGAAGCTTTCATTGTCATGTGGATGAGTCCTTTTGCTCGCCCAGTGCCCTCCTGGCATATTGATGAGGTAGGATTGGGAGTTGGGAACGCCTACAAAATGAGCAGGCTAATTTCAAAAGGATGCTAATCCTACAAAACCAAGAGAGAAGCTTATTGGCTTGTTGGTTGATGTGCTTTTTTTTTTTTTTTTAAACTGAGTCTCACTGTCACCCAGGCTGCAGTGCCACCCAGGCTGGAGTGCAGTGGTGCGATCTCAGCTCACTGCAACCTCTGCCTCCTGGGCTCAAGTGATTCTCCTGCCTCAGCCTCCCAAGTAGCTGGAACTACAGGTGCGTGCCACCACCTCTGGCTAATTTTTTAATTTTTAGTAGATACAGGGTTTTACCATGTGGGCCTGGCTGGTCTTGAGCTCCTGACCTCAAGTGATCTGCCCGTCTTGGTCTCCCAAAGTGCTGGGATTACAGGCGTGAGCCACCGCGCCCGGCCATGGTTTGCTTCAAGTTGACTTGTGTGTTTGGAGACTGAGCACTTACTTTCACCAGTCGAGAAACTGACCGGGCAGCTGTTACTGCAGGTGGCCGCTTTGGTGTACCTCATACTGTCCGTGTATCGCCCAGACGCTATGCAATCACTCACTTATTTTACACTCACAATATCTTTGTGTGCCTGTATTTATTTAGTAATTAGAAGAAAGTTTTATGTTATCATAGTACCTTCATGTCTGCAGAGTCCTTTTGTTTGCTAATTTATATCCATTTGACACTCATCTAATGATTGCCCCTGACAGATATATCTGTGAACGTGTACATTCCCTACTGTTAGTTGCAAATAGAAGTAATTAGAGCATAATGTTTCACATTGAAGTGATCTCTTTTTCAAAGACATCTTTGAGAAGGAAAACATTAAGTTGGGCGGTTCTGATAAACTCTTACAGTGATAAGGTATTAGTCTGATTCTGCTTAGTAAGAAAGTTACTTCTGGAGACTTCCATTTCTGCCATGATGGAATTAGAGGTGATTCACACCGCCTCCCCCCTCCCCACCAGGACTAGGGTAAGGCAAGTGAGGCACTTGCCTCAAGTACAAAATTTAAAGGGACACCCAAAATCTCAGTAATCAAGATTATTAATATTTTAATATGCAGTACTTTAAAAAAATCAAATTTTATGCCAAAAAATCCAGGATGAAAAACAAAATTATTTTTTATTTTTGAAGACAGAGTCTTGCTCTGTTGCCCAGGCGGGAGTGCAATGGAGCAATCATAACTCACTACAGCTATGGTAGTGCAGTTGGGAGGGCTCAAGTGACCCTCCCACCTCAGCCTCCCAAATAGCTGAGACTACAGGCACATGCCACCACGTCTGGATAACTTTTTGTTTTTGTAGAGTAATGTCTCACTATGTTGCACAAACTGATCTCAACCTCTGGACTCAAGCAATCCTCCCTCCTGTCTCAGCCTCCCAAAGTGCTGACATTATTGGGGTGAGCCACCACGTCTGGCCCCAAACCAAAAGTTTAAATAAAGATGAGATCAGTATTAATAATTTTTATTTTTGTCTCAAGCTCCAACATGGCATGGCACAACACCGTTATGGATATTATATATAAAATTGTGGTGTTTTGTACCTCATGGGTTTTTTTCATTAATTTTGATTTTATCTCTATTACCAAGTTTTTTTTGGCATTTCCTTAAAATTTGTGCCTAAGACAAGTACCTCACTTGTCTCACCCTAGTCCCAAGTTGACTTGTATCTTAAACAACTTGAAAACTAAAGAAAATATATGAAGTAATAGTTTTCATACATTTGACAGAAGGCTGGTTAGACTGTGTTCCTTGAAATAAGGGGAACAAATGAAACAAGCCTACAGTATTCCAGCTTATACCCACAGCTGGAATATACCACAAGACTGTATACCTTTTTTCTATAAAGGGCTATATGGTAACCATTTTAGGTTTTGTGGGCTGGATGCTGTTTGTTACAACTACTCTGCCATGCTCTGTGCCTGCTTTCATTGTAAGTATGTAAGTGAATGGATGTGGACTTGTTCTAATAAAACTTTATTGACACAAAACAGCCTTAGTTTGTCCTGAGGCAGTTTCCATGTTTCAGGGCAGGAAGAGAGAAGTCAGACAGAGCCCACTGGCTTCACTAAAGTGATGAAACAGCAGAAATTGGGGAGGACAAGACAGCTAGAATTTGTGGAGGAAAACAGAGGAAGGAGCAGGTTAGAGAGAGAGCTCCAGAGAGCTACAGAAGGACCCCCTTGAGGTGTTGGCTGCATTCTGGTCTGCACATGCCTGAGAGGAAGCACCTCAAAGCTAGGAAGAGAACTGCCAAAAAGGAGAAGACCAAGCACTTCTTGGACATCAGTCACACAGGGCTGGGAATAGTTTGTGTTCGCACCACCCAGGGTGGTATCAGGTAGATCCTTTGAGGGCTTGCCTTTTCATCTCTGTTAGCATGGGATCAGAGCAGCTTTTTCATCTCTGGCATCAGGTAGATTCCTCAGAAGGGCTGCCTTAGCAGTGGGGCTGAACTATCCAGAGACTAATAGGCTGCTCCAGACTTGCCCTAACTGATTGCAGATACGTTGATTACATTCTCAGAACAAAGCCCCGACTGTATTTAAAAGGATGCATCCAAACATGTAAAAAGAAATTGTGTCTAGCATCTAATAAATAATAACCAGGTATGCAGAGAAGCAAGGAAATGTGATATTAACCAGGAAGAAAAGCAAGGGAAGCAGACCCCAGAATGACAAGGGATGATGCAATTAGCACACAAAGACATTAAAATGATTTACAGGCATGTTTCATACTCAAGAATATGGAGAAAAACAGAAGCATAATGATGAGTGAAAGAAAAGATCAAAAAAGATTGAAATAAAACTTCTGCAGATGAAAATACGATATATAAAATGCTGGGTGCAATGGCTCACACCTGTAATCCCAATACTTTGGGAGGCTTAGGTGGGCGGATCACTGGAGTTCAGGAGTTCAAGACCAGCCTGGCCAACATGCGGAAACCTCGTCTCTACTGAAAATATAAAAATTAGCCGGGCTTGATAGCAGGTGCCTAATCCCAGCTACTTGGGAGACTGAGGCAGGAGAATCACTTGAACCCAGGAGGCGGAGGTTGCAGTGAGCCGAGATTGCGCCACTGCACTCCAGCCTGGGCCACAGAGAAAGACTCCATCTCAAAAAAAAAAAAAAAAAGTATGTGTGGCCTGTAGGACAAAATCAGCTGATTTAAGATATGTGTAACTTAGTTCCGGAAGGAGAAGACAAGGAAATGGAAACAATATTTGGAGAAATAGTGGCTGGAAATTTCCCAAATTTGATGAAACCTGCAAACAACGAAGCTCAAAAACCCCAAACAGGGCAAACATAAAGAAATCCAAGGTACCTCATAATCAGATTGCCAGAAAACCAGTGATCCAGATCAAAAGCTTTCAAAGCAGCCAGAAGAAAAGACACATTACAGAGGAACAAAGTTACTAATAACAGCAGTTCCTGGTCATATCTTGTGTGAACCAGAGACAACAGGCCGACACTTTCAGAGTACTGAAAGAAAAAAACCTGTTAGCTTAGAGTTCTGTACCCAGCAAAAATGTCTTTCAAAAATGAAGGATACATTTTTATTTATTTCAAAAGTAAACCAATTTTTAGACTGGGCACAGTGGCTTATGCCTGTAATCCCAGCACTTTGGAAGGCCAAAGCGGGCAGATCGCCTGAGGTTAGGCGTTTGAGACCAGCCTGGCCAACATGGTGAAACCTTGTCTCTACTAAAAATATAAAAATTAGCAGCATGTGGTGGCAGTCACCTGTAGTCCCAGCTAATTGAGAGGCTGAGGGTGGAGGGTCGCTTGAACCCAGGAGGCAGAAGTTGCAGTGAGCTGAGATCGTGCCACTGCCCTCCAGCCTAGGTGACAGAATAAGACTTCATCTCAAAAATAAATAAAAACAAAAGAGAAATTTTTAGACCAAGAGACATCAGGATTTATTGCCAGCAGAATGGCACTAAGAGAATTTAAAGGAAATTCAGATAGAAAGAAAATATTCAATGGAAAAATTATATATATATTGTTTATATGTGTATATATTATATGTATATGAAATATATGATGTACACATATTTTATATATGTATCATATATGTATATATGTATATAAAATACGTATATTTTATATATGTAAATAAAATGTACACGTATATGTATATATATTTTATATATATATGTGTGCATATGTGTGTACATATATGTATGTATGAGACAAGGTCTCACTCTAGTGCCCAGGCTGGAGTGGAGTGGGTGTGATCTCGGCTCACTTGCAGTCCCTGTCTCCTCCTGTCTCAGCCTCCTGAGTAGTCGGGACTACAAGTATGTGCTACTAGGCCCAGCTAATTTCTGTATGTTTTGTAGAAACGGGGTCTCACTATGTTGCCCAGACTGGTCTCGAGCTCCCGATTTCAAGCTATCCACCCACCTCAGACTCCTAAAGTATTGGGATTACAGGCATGAGCCACAGCGCCCAGCCTTAATTAGTCAGTTTCCATCTGGGGCCAGGCATGGTGGCTCACACCTGTAATCCCAGGACTTTGGGCAGGAGGAGAGGGCAGATTGCTTGAGCTCAGAAGTTTGAGGCTACAGTGAGGTATGATCATGCCACTGCACTCCAGCCTGGGTGACAGAGTGAGACCCTGTCTTTCTAAAAGGAAAAAAAAATGGTAAAGTCGACAAAGCTCCAGTGAAACTGTTAAGGAAGAAAAAAGAGGTATAAATAACGAAATGAAATGAAAAAGGTGAAAACACTATGGATTCAGTAGACTGTTAAGATATCATAAAAGGATATTGGAAATAGCATCATGCTATATACATTTGAAACTTTAGATAAAATAGACAAATTTCTTTCAAAATGTAACTTGACTAAAAGTGACTGAAGAAGAAATAGAAAGCTTAACCAGTCCTGTAACTATTAAAAATGTTTAGATTTTTTAAAAAATATGATTGAAGGAATGCTGGGAATGTGTGTAAACACGTACACGTGTTGTCGTGTGTTATCTTGATTGACCTGTACAGTTTCTTGAGTACAAGATTAAAACCCGTTTCTGAATATGTGATTGTATCAAAGAGGGCTCTTTCTGATGTGAATTTTAAGAAATTCAACCTTAGCTGTTTTTTGTTTTTTGTTGTTTTTTTTTTTTTGGAGACAGAGTCTTCCTCTGTCACCAGGCTGGAGTGCGGTGGCGCGATCTCGGCTCACTGCAACTTCCGCAATTCTCTTGCCTCAGCCTCCCAAGTAGCTGCGATTACAGGTGTGCGCCACCGGGCCCAACCATTTTTTGTATTTTTAGTAGAGATGGGGTTTCACCATGTTGGCCAGGATGGTCTCCGTCTCCTGACCTCGAGATCTGCCCACCTCAGCCTCCCAAAGTGCTGAGACTACAGGCATGAGCCACCACACCCGGCCAACCTTAGATGTTTGAAGTAAGTAAAAGGAAGGTTTATTGATTATCCAATTGGAAACCTTAGGCAGGGCTGGCTATAGATGGTTCAGTTGGGCCAGTTTTCCTCCCCAGCATCCTCCTCCATGTGTTCATGTTCAGGTTCTTTGAGAAGGAGTGAGAATCTCTTTAAGTCCAATAGTGAGAAGAGGAGACTCATTAATTCTGACCTGGGTTGTGTGTTCAGAGATGAGCGAGCTCTGGGCAGGGGAATAAGATGCTCTGTATGACCAGATGCAAATCACAGGCTTTGCCCAGGCCCAGGGGTTGGAGTCGGTGCCTTTGGAAGCTGTTGGACTGAGCTGGGAATTTATACCTGACAAGAAATCAGAGTACAGAAACCATGGGGAATGTGAACAGATATTTGATTACAAAATTAAATCTTCATTGCAGTAATTCCCAGACATACAATTTCATGAATTCTTTATTCAAAATTATTATGAAATTCTATAATAAAGGATTCTTAGTTGGCCAGGTGTGGTGGCTCATGACTGTAATCCCAGCACTTTGGGAGGCCAAGGCAGGAGGATTGCTTGAGACCAGGAGTTTGAGACCAGGCCTGGGAAACATAGTGAGACCTCATCTTTAAAAAAAAAAAATTTTTTTTTTTTTTGAGACGAAGTCTCACTTTGTTTCCCAGGCTGAAGTACAGTGGCACAACCTTGGCTCACTGCAACCTCTGCCTTCCAGGTTCAAGAGATTCTTCTGAGTAGCTGGGACTACAGGCATGTGCTACTTTTTATTTTTAGTAGAGACAGGGTTTTACCATGTTGGCCAGGCTGGTCTCGAACTCCTGATCTCAGGTGATCTGCCCGCCTCAGCCTCCCAAAGTGATGGGATTACAGGTGTGAGCCACTGCTTCCAACCTAAAAAATTTTTTTAAATTTGCTGTGCATGGTGGCACATGCTTGTAATCTCAGCTACTAGGGAGGATCTCTTGAGCCCAGGAGTTTCAAGGCTATTGTGAGCCGTGATCGTGCCACTGCACTCTAACCTGGGTGACAGAGATAGACCATGTCTCAAAAAAAAAAAAAAAAAAAAAAACTTAGAATACTATTACATCTCTGTTCAGTTACTAGGAATTAAAAAGTCTTAACAATTGTTGTTGAAAAAGTTAAGCAACAGAAACTCTTTGATACCCTTCTGATGGGAGTGTACATTACAACTGCTTTGGGAAATAGTTTGGCTTTAGTGTATAAGCTAGCAGTCATATTTCTAGGTATGTGCACTAGAGAAATACATGCTTAAAGTGCTTAAGATAGCTGTACCAGAAAAATCTTAGTAGTGTTTGTATTTGCTCCAAAGCAGAAAGCACGCTAGAGGATGAGAATGGTTAACTAATTATGGCATATTTACTGAGTAGAATATTACACAGCAATGAAAACAAACTACAGACACAGTAACAACCAAAAAGGCAAAGAAAAAAGCAAGACAAGAATATATGTAGCAGTCCACCCACCTCGTTAATTCTGTTTATTTTCATCTGCTTCTGGATTTTATATAAATTGGTCGGGCTGCATACCTAGGTGATAAATCTCTAAAGAAAAGTTAGGAAATGATAACCATGCAAATTAAGGCACAGTAGCTCATTCCTGTAATCCCAGCACTTTGGGAGGGTGAGGTAGGGGGATCACTTGAGCCCAGGAGTTCCAGACCAGTCTAGGCAACACGAGGAGATCCAGCCTCTAAAAATAAAAATTAAAAAATTATCTGGGTGTGGTGGCATCCTCCTGTGGTCCTAGCTACTTGGGAGGCTGAAATGGGAGAATTGTTTGAGTCCAGGAGGTCGAGGCTGCTGTGAGTTGCCATTGCATCACTGCACTCCAGCTCAGGTGACAGAGCAAGACCCTGCCTCAACAAATCAAACAAAAAACACTTTGTTAAGGTAGTACTTATGTATGTGGTGGAAGGGGTTTAGGGTCAGAGAGAGGCACCCGGCCTTTCAGGAGTTCTGGCAATGCCCCATCCCTTGTCCTTGGTGGTAATTAGACTGGTGTTTATATAATAATTCAATGAAATTGTATATATATGTTTCCTATACCTTTCTCTAAGTAAGTAATACCTCATGGTAAAAGCAATTTAAAAATAATCAGATTTTATAATGCATATTCCATTAAAAATGTGGAAAATCTCCAAAACACATGCATGTACAGTAGTTAAACATGTTTAATCTTAAATTTCTTCATGTTATAGAAATTTACATTTTGAAATTTATTTTTATTTATTTACTGAGATGGAGTCTCGCTTTGTCGCCCAGGCTGGAGTGAGTGCAGTGGCATGATCTCAGCTCACTGCAACCTCAGCCTCCCAGGTTCAAACTATTCTCCTGCCTCAGCCTCTCTAGTAGCTGGGATTACAGGCGTGTGCCACCACACCTGGCTAATTTTTGCATTTTTAGTAGAGATGGCGGTTTCACCATGTTGGCCAGGTTGGTCTCGAACTCCTGACCTCAGGCGATCCGCCCTCCTCAGCCTCCCAAAGTGCTGGGATTACAAGCATGAGCCACTGTGCCTGACCTTGAAATTTCATTTTTAAAAGCTCTTAACATTTTCCAGATGAGAATTGACCAAATATTATTATTATTTTCCAGGTAAGGGACCTCTACTACAGTAATTAAAGAAGGATAAGGTTGGCGTTGCTTCGCTTCTTTTTTCATTGAAGTCCTTCCTCCCTGATCAAGCGTCCATATTTCTCCTTAAAGCATATGAGACACAGGTATGCCACTAGAAAATTTTAATTTGTGTAGATTTCTTTCTTCAGCTGTTAATTTTTCATTTTGCATAAAAATCAAGTAATTAAATTGTAAAACATCCTGAACATATTCATTGTTGGCTTTAGCACTTTCATTCTTCAGCAGATGTATTTGACTTTCTACATACATGGCAATTTGTTTTGGTTTGTGTCTGACCTTATTTTTATTTTTCGTTTTTTTTCAAACCAGTATTAAACTGAAAATAATAGGCATTGTACCTGATGGCCCAAATGAGTGAATAAGTTGGAAAACCAAGAGTAGCGGCCTGCAGCTCTTTGTGAAAGGCCTGCTTACTGAAATCTGTTAGTCCTGCCCTTCCCTAGAAGGTGCCCACTGCAGGCAGCTGGGGGTGTGGCCTGCCTCATGGAGTATTGCATTTTTTGATACAAGAACATTTGCTCCTTAACCATCTTTCTCTACGAGTTTGAAAGAAGGTAAAATACTGTGTTTCAATCTCTAATTTTTGATTGGGTGGATGAGATGGGAGGATCTCTTGAGAGTTCGAGCCCAACCTGGGCAACATACCGAGACCCTGTCTAAAAAAATAAAATAATTAACTGGGTGTGGTGGTGTGTGCCTGTAGTCCCAGCTACTTGGGAGGCTGAGGCAGTAGGATCACTTGAGCCCAGGAATTCTAGGCTGCAGTGAACTAGGATCATGCCACTGCACTCTAGGCTGGCCATAGACCAAGACTCTGTCCCTTAAAAAAAAAAATAGGGCTGGGTGCGATGGCTCATGCCTATAATCCTAGCACTTTGGGAGGCCAGGGCGGGTGGATCACCTGAGGTCAGGAGTTTGAGACCAGCCTGGCCAACATGGCGAAACCATATCTCTACTAAAAATACAAAAAATTAGCTGGACATGGTGGCAGACACCTGTAATGCCAGCTATTCAGGAGCCTGAGATAGGAGAATCACTTGAAGCCGGGAGGCAGAGGTTGTAGTGAGCCAAGATCGCACCATTGCACTCCAGCCTGGGCAATAAGAGCGAAACTCCATCTCAAAAAATATATATATAATAATAAATCTTTCATATGTTAGAACGTCAATATAAGTATTAAAAGTTTGAAATGTTTGCTTCCAAAATGAGATTTAATACATAGCTATTTTTGATAAATTGAAAACTGTCAAGAAAACTGCTGTTCAAATTTCATTTATAATCATGGTATCATCATAGTACCATTCAGTTTTCCCCAATAGTGTCTGGCATTTTTAGTTTGTTTGAAGCAGGATCCAAATAATTGCAGTTAGCTGATATGTCTGTTAAGTCTCTTAATCACTAGAATACTTTTCCCCATCCCTGTTTTCCTTGCATTTTATTTGTTGGAGAATCCTGGCCGATTGTCTGGTAATCAGAAGTTCCCCCATTCTGGCCTTTGCTGTTTCCATTGGACCTGTTCTTCCCTCTGGGTGGATATAGAGGCTCGATCCTCCTGGCTCAGACTTTCAGCACAGGTGCTTCAGAGAAGCATGGCGCCCCCACCAGGAGGCACCGATCTGTGCAGATGTGAGATCCAGTGCTGTCGTTTTTCCCTTTTGTCATTTTTATTTAAAAGACATGGGATCTTGCCATGTTCCCCAGGCTGGTTTTGAACTCCTGGCCTCAAGCGTTCCTCCCATGTCGGCTTCCCAAAGTATTCTGCAGGCATGAGCCACGGTGCCTGGCAGATCCAGTATTTTTTGAAATCTCATGTTTTATTCTAACAGTTGATCAAAACATTGTAATCTGCCTCTCAGTGTGACCATGTTTTAGGCTTTTCACTTCTTCAAATATAGTTGATAATCCAGGAAGATGAACCTTATCACACTTACAACTTCTACCCCTTACACAGCCCCGGGGCTCCAGCCCAGTGTGGCAGGCGTGGCCTTGAGGAGGCCTCCATCTGGAGAGGTGCTGCCTGCACTTGGTTGCATGTCAAGTGGACTGAGCCCTTGGCTGTTGTCCCTGCTTCCTGTCCAGATGGCAGGACTCTGGCCCTGGGCCAGAAGAGGCACAGTGTCTTCGCATATAGTAAGGGTTGAATGAATACTTTTTAAAAATCCTAACTCGCATGAACCAAGGGATACTGACAGTGCTCGGCCCCAAATGACTATTGTTTTCTCGAAGGCTTTAAGACCATGTCTTGTACTGTGATTTAATCAGGTTCTTTCCTAGGTGTCTGCCTGAGTCACTTGGTCTGTGTGTCTCTCCCTCCCTGTCCTAAGGGGGCTTTTCATGTGTGACTGTGATCTGCCTGTCTGTCTGGTCAGAATCCAGCCTCCTGTTACTTGCGCAGGGTGCTTCCCGCAGTGGAACATTTGGCATCAGGTATCAGGAACAGAGTGAGTATGCTGAAATGTTTGCATGAATATGGATTTTCAGAAAGCCTTGTTATCAGCAGGGCACACCTGTCTGTTCATGATCTTTGCCCTTCTCCCTTTGTTGACATCATTTGGATGATACCTCTAATTGCCCCGCTGGGCTGAATGTGGAGCAGCTTTTCCCCACGTGTCTCATTGCTGTCTTGCGGCAGGAGACTTTTGCTTTGTTTATCTGATGCTTCCCTTTTTTGGTTTTCCCCGGGCTTTCCAGCTCTTGGAGCACCCTTTTGTCAGCAGATGTACTTTTGTTTCCAGTTTTTAAATTCTAACTAAAATGTAGTTCAACTAAAATCATGGAAATAGGGAACATAAAACAAATCATTAGCATACTGGAGGCAGAGAAGAAAGTGAAAGGAATTCAGTCCACCTCTTTGCTATACTAGGTATAGATATGCCTCACCTGTGAGCGAGGGCCTTCCTGAGTAGCTGATGAGAAACTACGCTTTTATGAAATAATTCTCTCAAATAATTAGAGATGCCTTTCCTTTAGTTAAAAATGAGACCTCAAAATACAGTAAATTCATGTCTAAAACCGTAGCAAACAGTAAGTAAAGTAATAGAGGAAAAATTCTGCTTAAAGAAGGCTATAGAATAAAAGTTGCAGGCCGGGTGTGGTGGCTCATGCCTGCAATCGTAGCACTTTGGGAGGCTGAGGTGGGTGGATGACTTGAGGTCAGAAGTTGGAGACCATCTTGGCCAACATGGTAAAACCCCATCTCTACTAAAATACAAAAATTAGCCGAGTGTTGTGGTGTGCACCCGTAATCCCAGCTCCTCGGGAAGCTGAGGCAGGAGAATCACTTGAACCTGGGAGGCAGAGGTTGCACTGAACCAAGATCACAGCACTGTACTCCAGCCTGGGAGATAGAGTGAGACTCCGTCTCAAAAAAAAAAAAAAAAAGTTGCGGAGCTCAGAGTGCCAGATGACTGCTCCTGGTAGTTTTGGTCTTGGCCCTTTCTTAGCTCCTTGAAGTGCCCTGGCCTAGGTGCCATTTTTTAGTCACACAGTTGCCTTCATTGTAATCTTCTTAGCACTGTCTTTGCTCGGTGGATCTGTTGTTGCCATTCAGCAGTACATTTCTCTCTGCATGGGAGCAAACGTTCTCTTCTCAGACCTGGTTCTCAGGGAGGATAGGAAGTGGGCTATTAAGTAGGCAGTGGCCTCGGGTTCCCAGCATGTGTATGACTGCCATGCTAACCAGAGGCGCCTGTGTCCAGCATCCGAGCACTGGAACCTCCAAGGTGCTCCCCCAAATCAGGATGCCAAACATTACTTGGCAAGTCCCTAAAAGTTGCCTCAAATACCATCTTTAATGCATTTAACTGAATTAGCCTAATTTTTCTTTATGAACACAATAATTATAAACATCGTAGAATTGCCATTAACTTATAATGGTCGTATCTAAATTTTAGGATAAAGATAGAATTTAACTATTTTTATGCCCATATATACGCAAGTATAATAAAGCTATTTATGTTTAAATCAAGAAATCTAATCGGAGGTTTTCGCAATCCTTCCACATATGCAATCTCACTTATTTCTTGCTACTTCTGGTGATAGGGCTGCCTGTGGAACACATGGGTATTCCTGCCTGTCCACAGCTCAGTGTAAACAGACCAGATATGGTCACAGGCCAGGCAGGTGGTTCATGCCTGTAATCCCAGCATTTTAAGAGGCTGAGGCAGGAGGATTGCTTGAGCCCAGGAGTTCGAGACCAGCCTGGGCAACATTGGCGAGAACCTCCTGGGCAACTTGGTGAGACCCTGTCTGTACAAAAAATAGAAAAGTTAGCCAGGTATGGTGCTGCATGCCTGTAGTCCCAGCTAGTTGGGAGGCTGAGGCAGGAGGATCGCTTCAGTCTGGGAGTTCAAGGCTACAGTGAGCCATGTTCGCACCGCTGCACTTCAGCCTGGGTGACAGAGCAAGTAAAGAAAGGAAAAAAAGAAAAGAAATTACCCTTAAAGACGTTTTACTTTTATTTTTTTTTGAGACAAGGTCTCTCTGTTGCTCAGGCTAGACTCAACCTCCTGGGCTCAAGTGATCCTCCTGCCTCAGCCTGGAGAGCAGGGACTACAGGCACACACCACCATGCCCAGCAACCACCACATAATTTAGAAAAAAATTAGCCTTTGGCCAGGTACAGTGGCTCATGCCTGTAATCCTAGCACTTTGGGAGGCCGATGTGGGCAGATCACGAGGTCAAGAGATCGAGACCATCCTGACCAACATGGTGAAACCCCGTCTCTACTGAAAAATACAAAAATTAGCTGGGCGTGGTGGCTGAGGCAGGAGAATCGCTTGAACTCGGGAGGTGGAGGTTGCAGTGAGCCGAGATCGAGCCACTGCACTCCAGCCTGGCGACGGAGCAAATCTCCATCTCAAAAAAAAAAAATTAGCCTTTTAGTTTTAGGAGCTTTCTTTTCACATTGAATTTTAGTTTGGGGCCTTTGAACTTGGTCTTTGCTATTGGAGCTGAACTTGTAGGTATTGTTGGTCCAGCCTGAGAGCGAGACGCGACCGACTCTGATGCTGCCTGCTTGCCGTCCTCACCATCAGTCGGTGCGGTCGTGTGTGAGGTTGCGGTTGTCCTCTTGGCTGCATTTTTCTCCTTAATGTTGAAAACATTACTCACACTTAGTTTTTCATTGACTTCTAGTATCTTTACTCCTCCTTACTTTTAATTTTTGTATTAAGATACTTAGGATTATATGAAATTCTTTGGATCTAAATATGCACAAACAGAATTGTGTCACATAAGGTTTAATGGTTGCAGTGAGCCAAGATCGTGCCACTGCGCTCTAGCTTGGGATACAGAGGCAAGACTCCATCTCAAAAAAAAAGTTATGCAACTATCACTGCTATCTAATTTCAGAATATTTTATCACCCCAAAAAGAAACCTCATACGACTAAGCAGGCACTCTCCATTCTTCCCTGGCCCCAGCCTCTGGCAGCCACTAGTCTACTTTCTGTATCTGTGAATGTGCCTATTCTGGACATTTCATGTAACAGGAATCATACGATATGTGGCCTTTTGTTTCTGACTTCTGGAACTTGCCTAATGTTTTCAAGGTCCATCCATGTTGTAGTGTATATGGTACCTCATTTTTTTTTTAATGGCTGAGTAAGAGTTCATTGTATGGATAGACTACATTTTGTTTATCCATTTACCAGCTGGCCATTTGGGCTGTTTCTACTTTTTTTTTTTTTCCCCTGTTATGAATAATGCTGTTGTGAACCCTTGTCTGCAAGTTTTTGCATGAACATACTGGTTTTCTTGGTATATACATAGAAATGGAATTGTTGGGTCATATGGTAATTCTGCGTTTAACTTTTGGGGGAACTCCCAGAATGTTTTCCACAAGGGCTGCACCATTTTACATTCCTGTCAATATGTGAAGATTCCCATTTCTCCATATCCTTGCCAACACTTTTGATTTTCTATTTTTAAAATTTTAGCCATCCAAGTGACTAAGTGGTCATAGTCGGTTTTGGTTTTGGTTTTGAGACAGAGTCTCACTTTGTTGCCCAGGCTGCTGTGGAGTAGCACAAACATGGCTCACTGCAGCCTCAAACTCCTGGGCTCAAGTGATCCTCCCACCTCAGCCCCCCAAGTAGCTGGGACTACAGGTATGCACCACCACACCCCGATAATTTTTGTATTTTTTGTAGAGATGGGAGTTTTTAGGCTGGTCTTGAACTACTGGCCTCAAGTGATGTACCCACCTCAACCTTCCAAAGTGCTGGGATTATAGGTGTGAGCCGCCACACCTGGCTGTTTTGTTTGTTTGTTTGTTGTTTTAACAGTAATTTTTAAAATAAATTGTAGTGAGATACAGGTAACTTAACACTAGCCATTTTAAAGTGAATGATTCATTAGCATTTGGTACATTCACAGTGTCGCACACCATGATTTCTATCTGGTTCCAACACATTTTTATTATCCCCAAAAGGAAACCCCATAACCATAAGGAGTGAGCTCCCATTATCCCTCCTTTCAGCCACTGGTGACTACCAATCTGCTTTCTGTCTTTGTGGATTTCCCTATTCTGTATGTTTCATATAAATGTAGTTTGTGCCGTTGGTGTCTGACTTATTCACTTAGAATATTTTCAGGGTTCATCTGTGTTGTAGCATGAATCAGAACTTCATTCCTTTTTAAGGCTGAGTGATATGCACTGTCTGGATAGAAGACATTTTGCTTATTCATGGACATTTGGTGGTTTCTACCTTTTGAATATTGTGAACCGTACTGCCGCGAACATGTGTATACATGTGTTTGAGTACCTTGTTTCAGTTCTTCTGAGCATATACCTAAGAGTGGAATTGCTGGTCATATGGTAATGTTTTAATTTTTTGAGGAACTGCCAGCCTCTTTTCCTTAGTGGCTGAACCATTTTACGTTTCCACCAGCAGCATATGAGGGTTTCAATTTTTCCACATCCTAACACTTGTTATTTTCCTTTTTTAAAAAAATTACAGGTCAGGCGCGGTGGCTCACACCTGTAATCCCAGAACTTTGGGAGGCTGAGGTGGGTGGATCACCTGAGCTCAGGAGTTTGAGCACACCTTGGGCAACATGGTGAAACCCCATCTCTACTAAAATACAAAAAATTAACTGGGCATGATGGCACACACCTGTAGTCCCAGCTACTCGGGAGGCTGAGGCACGAGACTTGCTTGAACCCAAGAGGCAGAGGTTGCAGTGATCTGAGATCGTGCCACTGCACTCCAGCTTAGGCTATAGAATGACACTCTATCTCAAAAAGAAAAAAAAAAAAAAGGCCAGGCACGTTGGCTCATGTGTGTAATCCCAACAATTTGGGAGGCCAATGTGGGAGGATCATGTGAGCCCAGGAGCTTGAGACCAGTCTAGGCAATATAGTGGCACCCTGTCTCTACAGAAAATAAAATAATTAGTTGGGCATGGTGGTGCACACCTGTATTCCCAGGTATTTGGGAGGCTGAAGTGGGAAGATTGCCTGAGCCTGAGACCAGGAGTTCAAGGCTGCAGCGAACCATGTTCACACTACTGCACTCCAGCATGGGTGATAGTAAAACCTTGTCTCAAAAAAAGAAAGAAAAATTGCAGCCATCCTAGTGAGTGTGAAGTGGGAACTCATTGTGGTTTTGATTTGTATTTATTTTCCTTCCTTCCTTCCTTCTTTTCTTTTCTTTCCTTTTCTTTGTTTTCTTTTCTTTTCTGACAGAGTTTTCATTCTTGTTGCCTAGGCTGGAGTGCAATGGCACTGTCTCCGCTCACTGCAACCTCCGCCTCCCAGGTCCAAGTGATTCTCCTGCCTCAGCCTCCCAAGTAGCTGGGATTACAGGCATGTGCCACCACATCTGGCTAATTTTGTATTTTTAGTAGAGACGGGGTTTCTCCATGTTGGTCAGGCTGTTCTCGACCTCCTGACCTCAGGTGATCCGCCTGCCTTGGCCTCCCAGAGTGCTGGATTACAGGAGTGAGCCACCGCACCTGGCCTCTTCTTTTTTTAAGTTGAAGTAAGTTTCTTAAGAAAGTAAAGGAATAAAGAATGGATACTCCATAGGCAGAGCCCATGCTGCTCAGCTGTTTATACTTATTGTTACTTCTTGATTATATGCTAAAAAGGGGTGGATTATTCATGAGTTTTATAGGAAAGGGGTGGGCAATTCCTGGAACTGAGGGTTTCTCCCCTTTGTAGACCATACAGGGCAACTTCCTGATGTTGCCATGGCATCTGTAAACTGTCATGGTGCTGGTGGAAGTGTCTTTTAGCATGCTGATGCATTATAATTAGAGTATAATGAGCAGTGAGGACAACCAGAGGTCACTTTCATTGCCATCTTGGTTTTGGCCAGCTTCTTTACTGCAGTCTGTTTTATCATCAAGGTCTTCATGAGCTGTATCTTGTGCCGACCTCCTATTTTATCCTGTGACTTAGAATGCCTAACCTGCTGGAACTGCAGCCCAGTAGGTCTCAGCCTTATTTTCCTCACCCCCTATTCAAGATGGAGTTGCTCTGGTTCAGATCCCTCTGACATGTTTCCCCGCTCCCTTTCACAGAGGACCCCTTAATCCTAAATGTCGTAGAGGGACAAAGATCCATCTTCTGTAACTTCTTCAGGCGGAATAGGGGTGATGATATTCTTGCTTAACTATGAGAGTCTCTCGTATTCAGGATAGAGAATAGCCCAGCCAGAAAGCATCAGTATGGTGAGGGCCATTCATAACTCCAAGTTCCAACAAAAGGTGACATCTGGAAGATTAGTAAGTGTTCAGTTTAAGAAAACATTCAGTAAACTTATCCTGCATCCCTACACAAAGAGTGCAACAGCAATATATTCCACAACAGTAAAGCAGAATAAGTAAAATTATCCTGAGTAAACTAAATAAGAAGGCTTTCCATGAACTGGGCAGTTGTTGAGACCAAGCTAATATGGGGTCGCTAGCTGATTCCAGTACATGCCCAGAATTAGAATATTGATCTAGATTTTTACATTCCCCTTCTCTCTTGTTTCGTGTGAGCAGTAGCCAGAGATCACTGCTTGGTTCACAGGAGTAAGCACAGTTAGCGTCAGTTGTAGAAAAAAACTTAAAAACAGCTGATGAGACTAGAGTCTAATAACAGGTGTACCATACTTCCTGACACAGAATTTATTTTCTCTCTCTGGTCTTCCATTTTTACTGAAGACAAATCATGGTAAGACCGATTTGCTTTATTATACTTGGCCTGATTATTTGTATAAAGTGCAGCAAGAACAATTATTTTTCAAATAGCGTTTTTTTTTCTTTTTTTTAATTGCATTTTAGGTTTTGGGGTACATGTGAAGAACATGCAAGATTGTTGCATAGGTACACACATGGCAGTGTGATTTGTTGGCTTCCTCCCCATCACCTATATCTGGCATTTCTCCCCATGTTATCTCTCCCCAAATCCCCACCCCCTGCTGTCCCTCCTCTATTTCCCCCCCACAGACCCCAGTGTGTGATGCTGCCCTCCCTGTGTCCATGTGTTCTCATTGTTCAACACCCACCTATGAGTGAGAACATGTGGTGTTTGATTTTCTGTTCTTGTGTCAGTTTGCTGAGAATGATGGTTTCCAGGTTCATCC
>CAUYLG010039631.1:0-12446 GCA_963573385.1 Cacajao melanocephalus
GATGGTGAAGAACTGTGATCCCCTGTAGAAGGAGAAGCATTCTTATTCTGAGTATTCTTAGCTTTTTTACGCTGGTGTCTTCCCGTCATTGTAAATTTATCCACCTGTCGTCTCTGTAATTGCCAACTTTCAAATTAGGTCTCTGAGTGGACGTCCAACTTGTTGATTCCCAACGCCGAAATCTGAGCAACCCACTGCGACGGCTAAAACAGCGGCATTAAGATTCGTGGTCCTTTTCTGCTTGGGAATCTCTGGTCTGGCTTCCCTCTTGAATCTTTTTTTCAATCAGGTAAATGGGCGACTCTGCCTTCCTGGAACTCCAAACGTGGATCAAAAGGGGACCTAGTCCCGTTTACTCTGCACCAAGAACTGCCGCGCTGAAGCACCAGCAAAACCGCCATGCCGGCCACAAGAGTCACGCTGGCGACCCGTGGAGCTCCTCTGCTGGGAATCTCGTAGTCCATGAACAACAAAGATTCGTCTGAAAGTGTGGCGTCCTCTCGTTCTGTGCGCTTTCTCTGGGAGCTACAACCCTGACGTGCTAGTAGTCAGCCATCTTGGATCTCTCTCCTGAATATTTCATTTTCTTGGCCAAACCATATATATATATATGTGCGTGTGTGTATATATATATGTGTGTGTGTATATATATATACCATCATATATATGTGTGTGTATATATATGTAAGCACTGCTGTCAATATATGTATTGCATATATACATATACATCTGTACATGTATATACATATATACATATATGTGTACATGTATTGCATATATATGTGTGTATATACATATATCTACACACACACACACAAATACTTTTTTTTTGCGATGAGATGTCTTCAGTGTCAAAACAGTATCAGCATATTCTCCTCATGGAATATTTGAAGAGAAGCCAATCCCTGTTCAAGGAACAGCTGCAATCAAGGACGTGACATGGCTTGCTGTCAACGCTTACCAGATGCTATGATACAGCATCTATGTTTATGTCATGTGATACAGATAACATCCACAGACTCCTTTAAAAATACAAATTCATGGGTTTAAGGTTATGCCTGTTGGAAGCAGTAGAAGGGTAGACATGTTAGTTCACAAGCGTTAGAATAATTCTGGCAGCGTGTTCATATTGATGTTCTCAGGGCTCATTAACATTTGCTGGTGCACCTATAAACACACTCAAATATCCAAGAAGATTAGGAGAGGCTATAGTCTACAGACATCATTATGATAGTTCCATAACATTTAACCAATGGCAACGTGTGCAGAAATGTGCATGGAAGACATGTTCAAATGCTAATTGGAAGAAATTTTTCTTCCACAGAATTGTATACTAGATAACAAAGTGGCTTCCCTAAGAAGGGGAGAGGTTATAGGAAGGCAAGAAGAAACAGGAACTGTGAGAAGGGGGAAAGAAGCAAATTCATTTGATTTATAAGGCTTTAAAGCAAAATCATTGGCAAGTCATATAATTGGCTAGAGAGCTTGGGTCTTGCTGGTAATTAATTAGGACCTGTCTTTGTGTGAATCATCTGGTTTCCTGCCAAAGATGAACATAAAACATTTCCATGAGCAGGCAATTCAGCCTGAGTGAGTCTAATGTTATTTTCAGATGAGTGGACTCCGTGTTCATGGTTGCAGCAGGCATTTTTGGGAGCTCATGAGCTGAATTTCAGGAAAAGCCCAAGAAGATTCCACATTTCCCTCAGGATATCCTCAGGAAAATGTCCACAGGCCTGGAAACACTCAGCCATCACTTGCTCACTTGAGAGAAGTCAAAAAGGATTATGGAAACAGATTGGAACGTTGAACCAAATTTATAAATGTTCCTAAGCTGTTTTCATTAACCAAAAAAGATGCTGAATAAACAGAAAAAAAAAAAGATCAGGCTGGGAAATGTCACTAGGACTGGCCCCCAAGAAAGAGGAAAAGTACTGTGAATATTTAGTGGAAGAGGAAATGGTACACATTGGCAACCAAGGGATTGAAGAAGATAGCTTATCAAAGGGAAGAATTAGAAAGTTAACTTTCTCAGAGGGCTGAAACAAAACAGATGCGAAAAACAAAAAAAAGTAGGTTCTTAATCCATTTTATTTTGATTGTTGTATATGCTGAGAGATAGGGGTCTAGTTTTATTCTTCCATATGTGGATATCCAATTTTCCCAGCACTTTTGTTGAAGAGACTGTCTTTACCCCAAGTTACGTTTGTGGTACCTTTGTCAAAAATGAGTTCGCTTCAGATCTGTGGATTTCTTTCTGGGTGCTCTAGTCTGTTCCATTGGTCTGTGTGTCTAGTTTTATGTCAGTACCATGTTGTTTTGGTTACTATAGCTCTGTAGGAAATTTTGAAGTACTCCATAAATATATTTTAAAAAATCAAACCAAGAAATCTTATCACTCATGATATCAAGGCCTTGGGTAAATGGAAAATGGGTTCATTCATCAAGCAAAGACCCTGTTTGTTCACGTGGTGTATACCAGTCAATGTGCTAGGTGTGGGCAGAGTATAGCGAGAATGGAAATGTGTGAAGAAGGAAAGAAAGAGACCATGAATTGGAGAGCACATGATCTTGTCTACTTGGAAATAAGAGATAGCTTTAACGTAGAATATTGAGTCATTCTTTGGACAGAATTCTGCAAAGGTGGTAGACCAGATATCCTAGTTGGTTCTGCCCTTCTCATTCATGGAGACTTTTTAAACTATGAATTTTGAATATGGGTAACTCCAGCTATTACCAAGACTATCAGGAAAAGGGAAAGACTAGGGAATCTGGTGAAGACAATGAAAAAGTTATAAGATCAGAAGCTATGAATTCATGCTTGCACAGACATGAAAGCAGAAGACGGGGTTAAAGATGAATAGAAGCAACTATCCAAGTGTAAGAAAAGTTGAGTTAAATGAGATGACATTGATGCCACAGTGTTGGCCAAGCCATGGGTGGAAACTATTTCCCTGAGGTCGCAGAAGGATATCTTGTTATTGATGTGTGTCTTCTACGTTGGGGACTTCTTAGTATAACAGTGGATTCCTCCTCCCTTTGGCTCAGAGAAATTCCACTAACCCCTTCCTTGTGAGCTTTCATGATTTTACAGAAATAACTCAGGCCATAGCCAAGGGCATTGCAGCTCTTTGGATGGAATTAGATTTGGGCCAATTAGGAAATAAAATGCTGTAATTACCTCATAGTCCGAGGTTACTCAAGTTGCCCAAAGTGACACAATAGAAATAAATGTGGAAGTCTATCCAGAGTGAATGTCTGGCTGAGATATTTTCTCAGGGAAGACGAAAGGGCTTCTAAGTTCCCCCCACCAACCCCAAGGGGAGTCTAAGTTCCCCCCACCAACCCCAAGAGCTCTACGTAGACTGAATCAACTTAAGGGTTCTCAAATGTCAGACGAGGCACTTCCAAGCAAAGTCTCCAGTGGAGGAAGAAAGTGCACATGGAAGAAAACCTTTCTATTAGGAGAAAGGTCAGATACTGATTCCTAAAAGCCTCAAATCACATTCACTCCTCTTGTCTTCTGACACCTCTGCTTCAACCTAACTATGAGTGAGGAAAGAAGACCTTTCCTGAATCGTAAGCATACCTAGCAATTTCCCAGGGAGCAAAAAACATAATTTCTACTCTCTTCAATCAGAGGAGTATAAAGCAATTTTATCTAGATGTTGTTCCTCTGGCCTGGGTCCCAGAGAATTCTGAAGGCACGGATCCTTCTCACCATTGTTAGGGAGAAGATATTTGGTGGACGTATACTAGAACTCACAGCAATTCAAGCACTGTTTCTTTGCAATGCTGAGCTATATATTCCAATATATATGTTTTCCCAAATGCACTGGTTTAAATATAGTTGTTTGTTTGAAACATGGAGATATCCTTAAGCTAAATAACAGACTCTTCTCTTCCTTGACAGGAAGCTCTCATTTCCTGCCCGCACTGGAAGGTCATTGTTTCCCTCACTCTCACTCCTGAATGACATATTTCAGTCCATGCAGTAGCATCAATGGTAGGAAATTAATGGAGGTACCTGCTTATTAGATGTGCTGTGTTATCATCAACTGGATTCATACAAATGGCCAGATGGTAAAGAGAACGTGAGCCTACATGTCTATTCCTGGAGTTTCAGAGAGAGCCAAAGACACACCTCTGTGTACCTGGCTATTGAGCATCTGGCCTAAAGAAAGCAGTGATATGAGTTTGAGTTTCCACAATGCTTTCCTTATCTCTGGCAATCTCTAGAATTGATCTCGAATCCTTTTAAATCATTCATAATGCACCTGTCAGAGTTCTGAACCCAAATGAAATCTGTGCCTGGGGAAGCTCTGATTGACTACACCCTGAAGCACATTTCCATAGTAGGAATAGATAGATAGATAATTGATAGATAGAGAGAGAGATGATGGATAGATGAATAGATAGATGGATAATAGATTTTATATATATATATATGATAGATAATAAATAGATGGGTGATAGATGATAGAGATATAGGTAGGTGACAGATCATAAATATATAGATAAATAGATGATGGATAGATAGATGAATAGTTATTAGATGGATAGATAGATGGCAGATAGATGATAGGTAGATAACAGATGTTCACCGCAAGGTTCTGGCTCTCAGTGGTTCCCCAGAACCCTCTGTTTATGAGCCTGTCTTCCAGCACCGTTAATTTGTCAAATGTCAATTCCAGGAACATTTTACCAGAAAGTTCCCCATCCTGTCAGCAAAGCATGAGCCCTTCCCCTACAAGGCCACACTGCTGCTGGTAGCAGGGTTGTCTGGGCCCATACAAGTGTACACACCCAGGGAGCATTACTCACCCAGAGCCTATGCAGAAGAAGCCAGTGAGGAACAAATTGTTTCCCATGTCCTTTCTGTCATCTTGGCAAAAATAAATGCTGAAGAATATAAAACGCTGCTTACACACATACCCATGTGCTTCCTCCAGATACTGGGGGTGGGGAGTGGGAGCTGGACCTTAACGACCATAGTCAGCGACAGTAGGCTCCTTTGGCCCACCTCTTCAGCTGGTCGATGTTCAGTTGCTTCCTTTGGAGGCCTATCATGCAACCCTATTGCGGATTGTATGATCCATTTGACCCACCAATGGATAAGTGAGAGGTCAGACACCCAGAAATGGTCTCTTAGCTCAGGATGCTTAACAAAGGGTGATAGTCTGGAGGACTTAGACCACAGATGTTTATTGCTCACAGTTCTGGAGGCTGGAAGTCTAAGACCAAGGTATGGCAGATTCAGTGTCTGGTGAGGACTTGGTTCTTTGTTCATGACAGTGCCTCCTTGCTGGGCCCTCACATGGTGGAGAGGGTGAGATGGACAGAGTGAGGGAGGGAGAGAAAGAGAGAGAGAGAGAGAGAGAGAGAGTGAACTTCCCAGAGTATCTTTTTATAAGGACAGTACTTCTATCAGATCAGGTCTCCATCCTTATGACGTCGGTATTAATCTGTTCTCACGCTGCTCATAAAGACATACCTGAGACCAGGTAATTGATAAAGAAAAAGAGATTTAATGGACTGACAGTTACGCATGGCTGGAGAGGCCTCACAGTCATGGAGGAAGGGGACTGTCTGATTTGAGAATCGTTCTTTGCTTGACTAACCTCTATTAAATTTAATTTGTCTAAGGTTTTTCTTTTAATAGACGTTATTCCAAATACACCCACACTGGCAGTTAGAGCTTTGTCATATGGATTTGGGGGGAAGGGACAGAAACATTCAGACCTGAACAGATGGAAATATTCAGTAGCCAGTATTTTGTGTGTTGAAGGTAGGGTTTCCCGCTTCCATTAATTAGTCTAATAAATGGTTTGGTGAACTATTTCTCAAAAGTTAAAAAAAAAATCACCTGTATCAGGTGGTCCTTCTCGAGTTTTATGCTTTCAATTATTGTTATTTTTGCGCATGGATGAAATGCAGAATGCAGTCCTACAAATAAGCTTACTCTTTTGCCAGCACTGGGCTCTTTTCCAGGTGGACATATGGGCTAGTTTTAGTATTTTGCACCTAGTGAGAGCTCAATAAAAATTAAAACAGAAAAAGTGCTGAAATGATTTAGTTATAACACAAATGATTACAGTGCGGCATGTTTGTGGTAGTGAGATAAAAGCTGAATTTGCGAATGCAATTGGATAGAGCCCGTTAGTCACTGTTGACATTAGCTGCCCTTCCTGGACCACCCCGATGGGGTTGGGTGTCAAAGGTTCCTGAACTCGCTTTTAGGCGTGCAAACTGCAAATTGTGCACACTTAGTATCTGTTTGCTAATCTGAAGGGCTGCAAATCTCCCACTAAGCTGGAAGAATGGGGCGGAGTAAATTCAGTGCAAAGCAGAGATCCCCTTGGTGTGTCCATAGGTTCATGGTGCCATCTGGGGAAATACATGGGCTGTTCTTCATGTCTTGCCTTCAGCCATCATCACCAAGAGCTTCTTCAAGCTGAGGTTTGGAAGTGAAATGTGGGGAGCAAAATGCATCCTAGCCATGGAAAGAAGGCCTTGAGTTAAGGGAAGCTCAGCAGAAGAATAGCTGGGCTGCTGCTTGAGCCTTGTCTGGCTTCATCCACCTGCATGCTCCTGGCACTGGGGCCAGAGCCTGTAGCCTGTGTATCTGGGGTTTTGGTCTGATCAGAGCTCCACTGCTACCAATATGGGCCCTTTGAGTCTCAGCCATTCCCCCATCTGGCCTTGACGTGAGTGACTCACCTTGAGACTCTGTGTGTCTGTATGTCTGCATGTGTGTGTTCTGTATGAATTTGTGTAGGAACATCTGTTTCTGTGTGTTCATGTTTGTATGTGAAGGTGCACAAATGTATGCATTTCTGCATAAGTGTATTATGTATGTTTGTATATGCACATGTGTTTCTGTGTATGTGTGCATGGGTTTCTCTTTGAGTATATTATGAATGCATGTGTTTGTGTGCATGTATGTACATTCATGCAGGCATATGTATACATGAGTCTCTGTATGAGTTTATGTATGCATGCATTTGTGTGTATATATGGGCATGCAAGCAGTTTATGCATGAGTGTGTGCATGTATGCATGTGTTTGTGTATATATGTGCATGTATGCAGGTGTATGTATGCATGGGTTTCTGCTTGAGTTTATGTATGCATGTGTTTGTGTGTATATATGTGCATGCATGTAGGTGTATGTATGGATTGGTTTTTGCATTAGCATATGCATGTATGCATATGTTTGTATATATATGTGCATGCATGCAGGTGTATGTATGCACGGGTTTCTGCTTGAGTTTATGTATGCATGTGTTTGTGTGTATATATGTGCATGCATACACATTTATGTGTGTATTAGTTTCTTGATGTTTATGCATGTGTTTGTGTGTTTATATGTGCATGCATGCAGTTGTGTGTATGTATGTGTTTCTGTATAAGTGTACGCACGTGTCTGTGTCTGCTTGTATATGTACCTGTGTCTGTGTGTCCTCCAAAGCAATCCTCTTTCCTCTCATCTCCATTTTCTTCTGCATTCTTTCTCGCTCCCTAAACTGCACTTCCCAAGAAGAATGCAGAGATCCAGCTCATTAGAACATCCCTTCTTTATAGAGTAAATCACGCATCCAAATAGCAGTTGTTTTTATGTTGGCAATAGAGTTTTGAGTGGGCAACATAAGACATAAGAGTTTAATGTTAAAATCAGTCCTGAGTTTAAACCATCAAACAGGCTTTCAAAAGAAAAAAGTTCACAAGCTAAAATTCTGACTGATAAGTGTGAGGTTGCTTAAATATCTAAAGATCGAGTCCCAAACTGCATTCAACAAACACATCTATGCCTCTGTGTTGCATCTATCAATGGGACACGATGGATAATGGCAAGGATTTCTCTTGAGAGCATGAAAATTTTATTAGATATTTTCACTGATACCCCAGTGAATGTAGCTCAAAAGCATATACTGTGTGAAATACACACATACAGATTCTTGAAGCCTCTGAGAAAGTTCCATGCTTCCAAATTTTACATATGGTTAAAGGCCAAGCCAGGAGGTGAATGGATGGTTCTCTCCCCAAGAACAGTATAACTTTTATTATAAATGCACTCTCTGCCCAGAGATAGGTTTCAGAGTAACACAATTTGGCTCCCTAAGGATTAGAACAGGAAAAATGTTGATATGGTTTGGGTGTGTCTCCACCCAAATCTCATCTTGAATCGTAGCTCTCACAATTTTCATATGTTGTGGGACGAACCCAGTGGGAGGTAATCAAATCATGGGAGTGGGTCTTTCTTGTGCTGTTCCCATGATAGTGAATAAATCTCTTGAGATCTGATGGTTTTATAAGGTGGCATTACCGCGAACAAGCTTTCTTGCCTACCATCATGTAAGATGTGCCTTTGTGTCCTTCACCTTCTGCCATAATTGTGAGGTCTCCCCAGCCATGTGGAACTGTGAGTCCATTAAGCCTCCTTTTCTTTATAACGTACCCAGTCTTGGGTAGGTCTTTATTAGCAGTGTGAGAACAGACTAATACAAATGTCATTGTGCAACTATTGTGCATGAAGCACCTATCTGGTTAGGGCAACTGAGGAATGCATGCATCAGAAGCCCTTGCCACAACCAGGAAATCATCCGTAAAAGCATAGCAGAGAAATAAGTCCTTCCCTGGGCCCATAGAAGCAGCCAGTGCAGGTATTAGGCATGAGAACTGCCGACATGCTGCTCAGTTTATAATCCTGGAAGATGTCTGTGCTGTGCTCTGGGACTCTGGGCAGACAGCTGTGCCTCAATCCTTCCAGGGGCTGACATCAGCGGTCTGGAACCTGCAGGCAAAAGCTGAAAGCCGTGGGGATGAGAAACTGCCTGTCTGCGAAAATTTGGGAGGGTATTTTAGATCCTTTACTGGTTTTATCTGTCACCTCTTCCCTTCAAAACCCTCTGATGGGGTGTTTGTAGCATCCCTGCAAAATCTCCACATGTCACCATCTGGAGAAGAGAAAAAAAAACCACCTTCTTGAAAAATGTTATCTTTGCAGGCACATACTTTCTGAATATGACCTCTTGCAGCTACAAAGAGACTCTCATCAGGAGGCCAGGTTTACAAACTTTTCTTTGAGAAAAAAAATTGGAAAAGATAACGAAAAAACCAGAAAATTTTCTTAAAGTGACCCTTGGAAAGTTTGGCATTGTTGACGAGGCTATTCTTAGGATATTACCGATGAAGCCACTTCTGGACAGGAAGGGCCAGCCAGCAATACCAGTGGAGATGTTTGGCTGGAGAAAGCCACTGACTTCACTTTTGTGCTGTTGCCAAACTGGCTTGTCTCTTGCCCTCCTGGAAAATGCCGTCTTCTTGGCAGGGTCCCACCTTCTACAGAGGTACAGACGGGGTGAAGGCGCCATTGCACTCAGCTGTCTGGACAGCTGGCGGCATCCAGAAATCCTGAGCATAGAGAGGCCCAACCAGATCTTGTGTTTTCCACTCTGCATGTATATTAGATAGTATAGAAAAAGTTTTGGAAACTTATGATAATTTCTTGGCCATGCCACCAAAGACACAGGCAACAAAAGAAAAAAAAACCACAGGTAAACTGGACTGCACCAAAAACAACAACAACAAAACTTTTATTCATCAGAAGACAGAAGCAAAAGGGAGGAAAAACAAACCACAGAATGAAAAGGTATATTGGCCAATCATATATCTGATAAGGGCTATATTTGTTAGAGTTCTCCAGGAAAACAGAAGCAATAGGACAGATAGCTATAGCTATAGCTATAGATACAGATGACATTTATTATGGGAATTGGCTCACATGATTATGGAGGTTAAGTCCCACCCACCATAATCTACAAGTTGAAGACCTAGATAAGCTAGTTGATATGGTTTCTCTGTGTCTCCACCCAAATCTCGTCTTGAATTGTAGCTCCCACATAATTCCCATATGTTGTAGGAGGGACCTGGTGGGTGAAAACTTAATCATGGGGATGGTTTCCCTCAAACTGTTCTCATGATAGTGAATAAGTCTCATGAGATCTGATGGTGTTATAAGGTGAAACCCCTTTTGCTTGGCTCTCATTCTCTCTTGCCTTCCATCATGTAAGACGTGCCTTTCACCTACCACCATAATTGTGAGGCCTCCCAGCCATGTGGAACTGTGAGTCCATGAAACCTCATTTTTTTATGAATTACCCAGTCTTGGGTATGTCTTTATCAGCAGCATGAAAATGAACTAATACATCAGTGGTGTAATTCAATCCAAATCCTAAGGTCTAAGAAGAACTCCCAATCCTAAATGGTTCTTACCAAAAGTTTTTAGTGAAAGCACAACCCAACCCTATCTCACCCTCAGCAATCACTCAAGGAATAAAATGACAGGCTTTATACAACTTTTCACATCCACATTAGGAAAGAATATTTCTAAATAGTCTCAGCTTCCAATCATCACACTAACATTTCATTAAAGAAAGATGCAAGGGTGGGGCCAAGATGGCCAACTAGAAGCTGCGGCATTCAGAGGCTCTCATTGAAAAAACCATAATAAGCATGTGAATCCTTCACCGGCAACCAAGGCATCCAGATTCTCTCATCAAAATTGACTAGAAGGCTGGGTGTGAACCACGCAGAGAAAGAAGAACAGCGTGGTGTGGCAGCTCACCTGACATCCAGACTGGGAAGGGGAATCCCCTCTCTCTAGCCAAGGGAGGTGGTGAGTGAGCTCACTAACTAGCCAATGAAACTGTGCTTTATTCATGGAACTATGCAACCCATGGATCGGATGATACCACTCATGAACCCATGCCACTGCAGCCTAGTGTCCCAACCCCTGAATGTGCAGATTCTTACAGCTTCTCAGCTGGAATCTACTTAAGCCTACAGAACTCCTGGGGGCAGGGGCAACCAGCACCAGCTGTGGGAGCAGCAGCCAGCAGTGGGACTCGCAAGTTCCTAACAGACTAAGCTCCCTGGGCAGGGGAAGTGTGACACCCATTTCTATAGCTCCAGTCTACGCTTTTCTCATGGTGGAGCCAGAGAGGCTGGACAGCTTGGTCCCAAGACTTGTCCCCACAGTCCAACACACTGGCTGTGGTAATCTGCGGCCAGAGCGCCTCTTGAGGCCTAACCCTGACCCATCCTTCCTCAGTGAGTGGGGCTTTCCTGCAGGATCTCCAATAACTCCAGCCAGAGGCTCAGGGACAGAATTTGGATCTCCATGGGCCTGAGCCCCTAGGTGGCCACAGTCTCCATGGACCAGCAGACTTAGCCTCTCCTCCTGGTAGTTGTGAGGAATCTGGGAAGCCCAGATGAGTGAGTTTCACCTCAGCAAAGTACACTGCTTCCATCAAGGGACGAAGTGCTTCATTAAATGGGTCCTACTCCCATGCCACCCAACTGGATGAGACCCTCCAACAGGGGTTGTCAGATGCCCTATTTAGGAGTGATCCTACTGGTGACAGGTTGGTGCCCCTCAAGGTCAGAGATTCCAGAAAAAGGAGCAGGCACCCATCTTTGCTCTTATCAAGCCTCCTTTAGTGACATCTCCAGGCATGGGAGCGAATCAGATGAATAGGGCCTGAAGTGAACCCCCAGCAAACCGCAGCAGCCCTACAGAAGAGGGACTTGACTATTGAAAGAAACACAGACAGAAAGCAACAACAGCATCATCAACAACAAAAACCCCATCCAAGGGTCAGCAGCCTCAAAGACTGAAACTACACAAACTCACAAAGTGGAGAAAAAATTAAAAAATGCTGAAAACCCAAAAGGCCAGAGTGCCTCTGCTCCTCCAAATGACCACAATATCTCTCCATCAGGAGCACAGAACTGGACGGAGGATCACATGGATGAATTGACAGAAGTAGACGTCAGAAGATGGGTCATAAAAAACTACACTGAGCTAAAGGAGCATGTTCTTTTTTTTTTTTTTTTTGCTCCCTTTCCTTTATACTCTTCTAAGATCCTCTTCTGAGACACAATTAGCCCATTTTCCTCTTGGATCCTCGGTTCCCTTAATCTCTCATTTTCTTTCCTTCCTGGCCATATTTGTTGAAAATTCAGTCTACATTCATTATCTTTATTTCCTTTACTTTCATTTCTTTTTTTTTTTAATGAGAGAAAGAAAAAAGAAGAAAGAAAAAAGGGGGAGAGAGAACAGAATTCTTGCTCTATTGCCCAGGCTGGAATACAATCTAGGAATAGGTATTAAAAAACCTCTATTATGCCTATAATTGTACTTAACAACAGAGACAGGAAGGAATAAGGGAAGAAAATAACAAACAAACAGCCAACCAATATTTCATTTAAGTCTATAAAATGCTATGCAAATGCTGAAGAGTGATTTACTTCCAATTATATAGTCGCTTTCAGAATAGGTGTAATATGATACTGAGAAAAATGTATGTTCTGGAGATCTGGGGTGAAGAATTCTATAGATATTCACTAAGTTTACTTATTCCAAGCCTAAATTCAAATCATAAA
>CAUYLG010039635.1:0-15176 GCA_963573385.1 Cacajao melanocephalus
TTTAAAAGTGACCACATAATTGGAAGTAAATCACTCCTCAGCAATTGCATAGCATTTCACAGGTTTAAATAAAATATTGGTTGGCTGCTTGTTTGTTATTTTCATCCATTATTCCTTCCTGTCTCCATTGTTAAGCACAATCATTGGCATAAAAGAGGTTTTTAATACCCATTTTTAGACTGCATTCTAGCCTGAGCAATAGAACAAGAATCTCATTCTCTCTCCCTCTTTCTCTTCTTCTTTCTCTCTTACATTCTTTTTTTTTCTTTCTTTCACTTTCTTTCCTTTCTCTTTTTCTTTCTTTCAAAAAAAATAAAAGATTTAGCAATTTCTTATGTATAACAATTTTTATGTTGATAATAAGGTGCATTTACATGGAACATTAGCAATGTAAATTATAAAGGATGTTTCATTATCCCAAAAAGAGATTTCAGGAACTTGGAGAAAAAGCAATGGTCAGAAGGAATTTATCAAGTATTATGTTCATATAATAACAGATACAAAGCTTGGACATTTTTATTTCCATTAGCCTTCATGGCAACCTGATAAAGTTCAAACTACAACCCCAATGTATAATTCTGTACAATGTGGCTCTGAGAGCTTAGGTGACTCATCAAAGATTACATAGCTAGCAAGTGTCTAAGGCAGAATCCACACATCTGTCTTTGTGATTTCAAAGCCTAAGATTCTCTCCATACATCATTCTGTCTTGTTTTTACAGACAAGATAATTGCATTCTAGTTATGGTTAAGTGATCTGAACAATTTTTATAGCACAACTAAAACCCAAATTTTCTATTACCACTATCCACAATCTATCTATCCACTACGTTAAAAGACAGACTAATTCACATTAAAAATATTATTTTGGGGAAGATCTTCTTTCAAATGAAGTATTGTATTATACAAAAAGTTTAACTCACAACTTTCAGGGACATATAAAATGTACAAGTTAGTTCCATGCATTGAGTAAACAATGGGTAATTAGCAAGATGAGGGGTTTGTGAACTGTGTACCACATATTTGCAGTCAGGAAACAAGAGCTACTTTGAAAGAAAAGCAATTTATATTGTAAATTTCCTCATCATTCTCTATTCTAGCATGAAGGTCAATAGAATAATCTTCTAATGAAAATTAGGTTGATGCCACCACAAAAACTCTTAAGTATATAGCCTGCAGAACCCATAAGGCAACCACACAATAGAAACTACAAAGCAACTAGCTAACAATTTCACATTAGATTCAAAACCTCACATGTCAATATTAACTTTGAATGTAAATGGTCTAAATGTCCCATCTTAAAAGGCACAGAGTGAAAAGCTGGATGAAAAAACAAGACCCATCCATCTTTTGTCTTCAAGAGAGCCATCTCAAACATAATGATGCCAATAGACTCAAAGCAAAGCATTGGAGAAAGCTCTACCATGGAAACAGAAAACAAAAGAGAGTAGGAATTGCTATTCTTATATCAGATAAAGCAGATTTTAAACCAAAAACAGTAAAAGAGGACAAAGAAGGGCATTACATAATGATACATGGTTTAATTCAAGAAGACTTAATTATTCTAAAAATACACATACCCAAAATTGGTGCATCCAGATATCTAGAACAAGTACTTCTAGTTCTCCAAAAGACTTGACAGCCACACAATGATAGTGGTGGACTTCAAACCCCACTGACAGCATTAGATCATTGAGGCAAAAAACTAACAAATCCTGGACTTAAACTCAACATGTGACCAATTGGACCTAATAGACATATGCAGAATATTGCCCAACAATCACAAAATAGACATTTTTTTCATCTGCACGTTGAGCATACTCCATGATTGACCACATGCTCAGCCATAAAACCAGTCTTGATAAATTCAAAAAAATAGAAATTATACCAGTCATACTCTTGGCCCACAGTAGAATGAAAATATAAATCAACATCAAGAAGATCTTTCAATACAACAATATTACATGGAAATTAAACAACCTGCTCTTGAATGATTTTTGAGTAAACAATGAAATTGGGGAGCAGTTTTAAAATTCCTTGAAATAAATGGAAACAGACAGAGACACTACATATTAAAATCTCTGGGATGCAGCAAAGCACTGTTAAGAGGACAGTTTTTAGGGCTAAATGCCTACCTCAAAGAGAAAAATCTCAAATTAATGATCTAATATCACATTTCAAGGAACTAGAAAAATAGGAGCAAACTAATCCCAAAGTTAGCAGAAAAAAAGAAATACTAAAATTGGAGTGGAACCGAATGAATTTGAGACCCAAAAATCCACACAGAAAATCAATGAAACCAAAAGTTAGTTCTTTGCAAGGATAAGTAAGATTGGTAGATTGCTAGCTAGATTCACAAAGAAAAAAAAGAGAGAAAGTCCAAATAAGCATAATCAGAAATAACAAAGGTGACATTACAACCAATGCCACAGAAATACAAAAGATCCTTGGAGAGTATCATTAATGCCTTTACACATACAAACTAGAAAGCCTAGAGGAAGTGGATAAATTCCTGGAAATACATAATCTCCCAAAATCGAATCAGAAAGAAACTGAAACACTGATAGATTAATATAGACTTACAAAATTGAATCAGTAATAAAAATTTTACTAATTAAAAAAAGCCTGATGCCAGATGGATTCTCAGCCAAATTCTACAAGATGTACAAAGCATTGGTATCAATTCTACTGAACCAATTCCAAAAAAATCAAGGAGGGACTCTTCCCCAACTCGCTCTATGAAGCCAGCATCCCTGATACGAAAACTTGGCAAAGACAAAATGAAAAAAGAAAACTATAGGCCAACATCCCTGATGAGCATAGGTGCAAAAATCCTTAACAAAATACTAGCAAATGAATTCAATAGCACATCAAAAAGTTAATTCACCATGATTAAATAGGTTTCATTCCTGGGATACAAGGTTGGTTCAACATATATCAATTAACAAATGTGATTTACCACATAAACAGAATTTAAAACAAAAACCACAAGATAATCTCAATAGACACAGAAATAGCTTTCAGAGTCCTTGAGAAACTAGACATCAAAGGAGCATACCTCAAAAAAATAAGAGACATCCATGACCAACACAGCCAGCATCATACTAAATGATCAAAAACTGAAACTATTCTCTTGAAGAACTGGAACAAGACAAAGATGCCCATTCTCACTCTGCCTATTCAAGACAGTACTGGAAGTGCTAGCCAGAACAATCAGGCAAGAGAAAGGAATGAAAAGCATCCAAATAGGAAAAGAAGAAATCAAACTCTCTCTCTTTGTAGACAACATGATTCTATATCTAAAAATCACTAAAGACTCCACCAAACGGCTCCTGGAACTGATAAATGACTTCAGCAAAGTTTCAGAGTATAAAATCAATATAAAAGCTCTTTAGTTTGATTACATCCCATTTGTCAATTTTGGCTTTTGTTGCAGTTGCTTTTGGTGTTTTAGTCACAAAGTCTTTGCTCATGCCTATATCCTGAGGGGTACTGCCGATGTTTTCTTCTAGGGTTTTTATGGTTTTGGGTTTTACATTTAAGTCTTTAATCCATCTTGAGTTAATTTTTGCATAAGGTATAAGGAAGAGGTCCAGTTTCTGTTTTCTGCATATGGCTAGCCAGTTTTCCCAGCACCATTTATTAAATAGGGAATCTTTACTCCATTGCTTGTTTTTGTCAGGTTTGTCAAAGATCAGATGATTGCAGATGTGTGGTGTTATTTCTGAGGTCTCTGTTCTCTTCCATTGGTTTATATATCTGTTTTGGTACCAGTACCATGCTGTTATGGTTACTGTAACCTTGTAGTATAGTTTGAAGTCAGGTAGCATGCAGGCAACCTACAGAATTGGGAGAAAACTTTTGCAATCTACTCATCCAACAAAAATCTATTATCCACAATCTGCAAGGAACTTAAACTAATTTACAAGAAAAAAAACTATCAAAAAGTGGGCAAATAATATGAACAGACACTTCTCAAAAGAAGACTTTTATGTGGCCAAAAATACAGAAAAAAAAAGCTCATCATCACTGGTCATTAGAGAAATACAAATCAAAACCACAATAAGATACCATCTCATGCCAGTTAGAATGGTGATAATTAAAAAGTAAGGAAACAACAGATGCTGGTGAGGCTATGGAGAAGCAGGAATGCTTTTACACTGCTGGTGGGAGCATAAATTAGTTCAACCATTGTGGAAGACAGTGTGGTAATTCCTCAAGGATCTAACACCAGATACACCATTTGACCCAGAAATCCCATTACTGAATATATAACCAAAAGATTACAATTCACTCTATTATAAAGACACATGCACACGTATGTTTACCGCAGCAGTATTTATAATAACAAAGACTTGGAACCAACCCAAATGCTGATCAATGATAGACTGGATAAAGAAAACAAAATGTGGCACATATACACCATGGAATACTACGCAGCCATAAAAAGAATGAGTTCATGTCCTTCACAGGAACATGAATGAAGCTGGAAGCCATCATTCTCAGCAAACTAACACAGGAATAGTAAACCAAACACCACATGTTCTCACTCATAAGTGAGTACAAAGTGGCTGTACTTCCCAAAGCAAACTGCAGATTCAACACCATTTCTATCAAACTACCAGTGGCATTTTTCACAGAACTAGGAAAAAAAAAAAAACTATCCTAAAACTCACTTGCAACCAAAAAAGAGCCTGAATAGCCAAAGCAATCCTAAGCAAAAAGGAAAAATCTGGAGGCATTACATTACTGAACTTCAAACTATACTATAAGGTTGTAATAACCCAAACAGAATGATACTGGTACAAAAAGAGACACATAAAACAGAATAGAGAACCAAGGAATAAAGTCGCATACCAACAGCCCTCTGATCTTTGACAAAGTCAACAAAAATAAGCAATAGAAAGAACTCCCTATTCAATTAATAGTGCTGGGATAGTTGGTGAGCCATATGAATGAAACTGGATTCCTACCTGTCACCACATATAAAAATTAACTCAAGATGGATTAAAATTTAAATGTAAGACCTTGAACTACAAGAATCCTAGAAGAAAACTCAGGAAGCACCATTCTGGACATAAGGCATGGGAAAGAACTTAAATGTAAGTCCTCAAAAGTAATTGCACCAACAATAAAAATGGACAAGTGGGACCTAATTAAACTAAAGAGCTTCTACACAGTACAAGAACTATCAACAGAGTAAACAGACAATCTACAGAACAGGAGAAAGTATTTTCAAACTATGCAACCAACAAAGGTCTAATATACAGAATTGATAAGGAACTTAAATAATTGAACAAGCAAAACAAAACAAAACAAAACAAAACAAAACAAATAATCCCACTGAGTAATGGGCAAAAGACATGAACAGACACTTCTTAAAAGAGGACACACAAGTGGCCAAGAAACATGTGAGAAAATGTTCCACATCATCAATCACCGGAGAAATACAAATCAAAACCATAATGAGATATCATCTCACACCAGTCAGAATAGCTATTATTTTAAAAATTAAAAAATAACAGATATTGGTAAGGATGCAGAGAAAAAGGAATGCTTATACACTGTTGGTGGGAATGTAAATAGTTTAGCCACTGTGTAACACTAATTCCTTTAATTGCTCAAAGAACTTAAAACAGAACTACCATTTCACCCAGCAATTCCATTACTAGCTGTATATCCAAAAGAAAACAAATCCTACTAAAAAGATACATGCATATATATGTTCATTGCACTATTCACAATAGCAAAGATATGGAATCAACCTAGGTGTCCATTAATGATATTTTGGATAAAGAAAATGTGATATATATGGAATACTACAAAGGCATAAAAAAGAATGAAATTATGTTCTTTACAGTAACATGGGTGCAGCTGGAAACCATTATTCTAAGCGAATTAATGTAGGAATATAAAACCCAATGCTGTGTGTTCTTACTTACAAGCTAAACAATGACTACTATTGGACATAAATATGACAACAATAGAGGCTGGGACTACTAGAGTGAGGAGGAAAGGATGGGGCCCTGAGTGACGGGATCATTTGCATCTCAAACCTCAGCATCATGCAGTATACTCAGGAAACAAACCTGCACATGCACTGCCTGAATCTAAAATAAAAATTGATGAAAAAGATAAATAGGCACCAGTAGTAAAGAAGGGAGTCAAGCAAGTTAAAATCGCACACCTATGGAAGGAAGAATAAGAGTGGGTACGGAATAGTTAGGGAAAGGGAGGCACTGATTCTTGACTGACTGCTAAAGCACAGTGTAAAAATTCCCCTGGGGTTTTATGTATAAAATGGTATTCAATTTGACTTTGCTTTGTTTGTGGTAAAATATGATGGATGTGTAAATTAAAAAAATCAGTTAATGTATAAAATAGTAAAAATAAAGTTGAACAGTGCTCAGTCATAGCTAGAATTCCTAGTGTGTATATTATGTGGGCAACAAATAGGAAGTCAGAATATGATAAGAAAATCAATATAGTGGCCTCAAATATCTTTGCCACTATTCTAGGTTTTTAAATAATTTCAGATAAAAACAAACAGGAAGAACTTACAGCATGTAATTCAGACATGATGGTATAGTCCACAGTTCAGCCTAATTGATTTTGGCATTTCCCATTGGTTGGCACAGAGAAGACTGTTGCAGCCAAATGTTATCAGTGAAGTCAGTTGCATCTTGCTGTCTGTGAAGTACACTGCTTGCTTTATTTCTCCTTTTTAAAGAATAATTTGTATATTGTCAAGAGAACTACAGGAAGCCTTGAGTCTCCAGCCACAGATAAACTCTTGTTCTACACACCCTAATCTCTGTCAATTTATTAACACAGGTATCTAAATCCCAGAAAAGCCAAAATATAATTGATTTTCTTTGTTGTCAAGTAATTATTTAACATGCATTATTATTTTTGAATACCATAGAGTGAAGCTAACATGCACAGAGGTAAAAAATATAATATTTTGGGCTTTAAACACTTTCTTTGTACATAGTAGTTAACATCTCATGGGTGTTAACTACTATAAATGACACCTCTGCTCTCAGAATTACCAAGGGTTCTCACTACCAGTGCAAATATGTTAACTTACCTTTATGAGAAACTATATAACCTAACATGTTATTGCAAAATTATATTCTTAGACTGAAGGTACAAAAAGCTCTTAGTCATCATGCCAAATCAAAATTGCTCCAAATTTCTGTATGTTGAGTGATCAGGTGTCATTGCATTCAGAAATAAGACTACGCAATTGTTTCTTCATAATTACCTGTTAAGTAAATTAAAAATCACTGGAAATCACAGGTGGCATCATGAGGAAAATTTACAAAAACTTTGCTGAAAGGCACAGATGATAGTGAGTTGCAACTGGGATTCTGCATCATCCCTACTGACTGTGACTGGTAATAAATCACCCTTAATGAAGACCCTTTCCTTAGACTATTATGAAAGTCGGATTTTGCTCAGGCAAGAAATACTGTTGGGAGACACCTCAGCATATAAGTGATTCTTGAAACATGCCAATAAGATAGTCCCAAAACTATTTTGGTTAGTGATTCTGGTGGTGCATCTCTACACCATAAGCAACACCTTTGGCCCAGCTGTTATTTTGACTGTTTATTTCAACTTTGAAAAATGATTGATGGTGCTGTTGAGATATGCACTTTCCATAAAGTTTCAAATCAAATTTCATAGACTAAGATGAAGCTAGGGTGCAGTGTAATTATATTAGAATAAACAATTATATCCCAGAGATTATTTAGAATGTGGCATCTTTTCTTCTTTTCCATGCTTTCATTTTGATTCCTTGAAAAAAAAATGAAATTTGTTTAGCATTTGAATCTGAGGAAGCAGGATGCCTCCTTAGTGCCTGACTCATAGAAGGCACTCAAGACATACTTGTTAAATGAATAAAAGATGCAAATACTGGTCATTTTAAGCATAGGAATCATTCAGCTTCCAGTAATTTATGGAAGTGAAATTTTATTCACATCTATTTTTTCAGGGTTCCTTCTCTTCTGTTTTCTTCCCTTCCTTTGTCCTTTTTTCTTTTTCTTTCTTTGTTAGTGACATTTGATTTGAGGCATTAGTACAATAAATAAAATTTCTTAAAAAATAATTTATTACTATGAAAAAAGACACATGGCCTTTCACTTTTCTTTACTCATCAAAGTTTGTATAATAAAGACAGAATTTATTAATTTTGAAATTGTTCAAGTATTTTTCCTCTTCCTCACCTGAAACTACTCTACTTGCCTTTAAGAAAATAAAGCAATAAAGAAAATCTTTTTTTTTTTAAATCAAATTCTTCTCCTTGACTTTTCTCTAAGAAGACTCTTGTCTTTGCCAGACCAATCTGAGGACTCACTGTGATTCAGAACCAGGAGAGTCTCATAATAAAGAACACAGAGAAAGGAAGGTGATCTGTAGAAAAGTTATGCACGTTTACTGAGAGAAAGTTTTGTAGGTTTGGCATATGAGAAATTCTGCATCCATTTTATAAACAATGGAGAGTTACTGAAGTTTTTGCCGGTGGTATCATGGGGACTTATTTTAGGAAAACAACTTTCTCAGCAGTATCAAAAGTGGTCTAGGAAAGAACAGAGCTGATGAAAGCTGGCTTTGGGTGCCTGTTTCAGTTCATTGTATAGCATAACTGCTGGGGTATCATCTCGTTCCCCACTTTTTACATAAAAACAGCAAAGACTTGTATTGAGAATTCTGTAAGAAGATAAGAAGGAAAGGAAAGAAACTTTTGAGAAATATCCCTATGTACAATGAATTATACCTCTTTCATGTCCTGGAAGAGACTCAATTCAATATGGAAGTTCTCTTTTCATTTTTTTGGCTATTCCTTTTAATATTATATTATGCAAATCTGATGCACGTGTGATTGTGTTTACACATGCGGTTATGAAAACTTTTAAAAGTTTATTTGGACCAGAAATGTGCTTTGGCACTCAACCCCTCACACATACAGTAATCTGTTTTTTTCAAATTTAAGGTGATAGTCAAAGTGGACAATTAGAATGAGATTTTAAGGTAATAAGGATGAAGTATCTTTCAAATGTAGGAAGTTTGCAAAACATGGATCCATTAGATAGAAGTTATCAAATATATTTCTCTAACTTTTAGAATTCCAACTGACTGTGTAAACTTTCTACTTCTGGAAAGGCAAGTGATTTTACTCATGAAACTAGACAATAAATCTAAGTGTATAGAGGAAAATGTAACTTATATAGTTAGAAACTTAAATTTCTTAAAGATTTAGCAATTTAGAAACTTAAAGATTTATCAGTGTATAAACAGCCAGGAAACTCAGTCAGACTTTATTCTTAGTAATGGTCACCATCATCATCCACACCATTAATTGAATTATAGATTTTTTTCAATTGGTTTTATTGGCCTCTAAGGAAACAGAGACAGTCCCATGCTGCATGGGACTAATTCTAAGAGTAAAATTAGTTGAGCCTCAACTTTGAACAACATTATTGATTAAGGATCATTCTTCTTAGTTTCCCATCTTAATGATTAGCTCCATTTGAAAAGCAGCTCTCTAATTTTGTTAACGCCATTATTGGAGTTGGATAAATTCACCTACTAGCCCAATCAATTTGTTCCTATTTTGTTGTAATTATTGTCTTAGCAACAGCTTCTTACTCTCTCAGACTTTGCACATGACCTTTGGAAAAGACATTTAAAACGTGTACTAAAGCTTTCACCCTTCTGGATTTTGTATTTATGATAATGTATTCCCAATTATGTTGAAATAAGAATTTATTTAGTATTTATAGTTTGTTTTCTGGCTAATTGTAAAAGATGTAGGAGTAAAGCCTAAATTAAAGCATTGCTTATTTATATAACATATCATTTTACTATGCAATGTCTGTCAAAAAGCATAAATAATATTTTTCTTTCTTAATTTTGATAAATTTCATGATGAACAATTTATCAATCACAGTTGACAAATTAATCTACCTACTTACTATGCTATTTCCATAAAAAAACTTTTTATTTACTTAGATCTTTTTTATCAATAAAAAGGAAAATAATCTTAGCACTTTGGTTCCACATACATATCTCCCTAAGTTATATATGTGTACATGTGGGTAGGTGGGCACTGGAAGACAATGCTGGACAATCTGTGACTGATATAGCTTTAATCAGGCATTAAATAGGGAGTGGATTTCCATAGATGAGAAAGCCCATTTGGAAGGAAAAAGGTGGAGAAGTGTGAAAGTATGGAAAATGGCAAGAGGAAATGAGGGGCCCTGGCGGAATGGTGCATATGATTATATAGAAGAGTAGTGATGTGGTCTTGAAAGGTAAATAGTGACTATATGTCAAATTGTTATTAAATACTCACCCATAGAGTAATGGAGAGTTACTGAAGTTTTTGCCAGTGGTATCATGGGGACTTATTTTAGGAAAACAACTTTCTCAGCAGTATCAAAAGTGAACTAGGAAAGAACAGAGCTGATGAGGGTTCCCTGGCTTTGGCTGCCTGTTGCAGTTCATTGTATAGCATGTCTGCCTGGGTATCGTCTTGTTTCCTGCTTTTTACATAAAAACAGCAAAGATTTGTACTGAGAATTTTCTAAGATCTCATTGTCTATGGGCCAATTCTGTCAGTTAAATGCTCTCTGGAATTACACAGATGCTGAAATACTATTGCTGATATGCAGGCTTAGGTAATACACTGCAGCTAGAATAAAAGCCCTGAAAACTTTTGACTTCGTTGTGTGCTTCCTATCCAAGCATGTGTTAACAGCTCTGGAGTGCACATGGTCTTTAGCCTACACTTCTCATGGCATTGGTGAGGAGGAAAGATGGTTTCCACATCATCCTACAGGGCATTCCACAGAGACAGCCACAACTTTTCTGCATCATTTCATGGTAAACTTACGAGGAATTGAAAAATATCTCCAGAGCTCTACTCTAATGGAATGTGCTTCCTTCTACTTTTTTTTTTGTTTTTTTTTTGTTTGTTTTGTTTTGTTTGTTTTTAAAGAGACAGGGTCTCGCTATGTTGCCCAGGCTGGAGTGCAGTGGCTATTCACAGGTGCGATCCCACTACTGATCAGCACTGGAGTTTTGACCTGCTCTGTTTCTAACCTGGGCCGGTTCACCCCTCCTTAGGCAACCTGGTGGTCCCCCGCTCCCGGGAGATCACCATATTGATGCCGAACTTAGTGTGGACACCCGATTGGCATAGTGCACTACAGCCCAGAACTCCTGGACTCAAGAGATCCTCCAGCCTCAGCCTCCTGAATAGCTGGGACTGCAGGCATGCGCCACCATGCCCAGCTGTACTTCCTTCTAAATGTCTTGTGTTTGGAGCATAAGAGTCTTAGTGAACGGCAACTGTGGACAAGAACGAGACAGATCTTGCAGATTCCCCATGATGTGCACTTGTTTTGTGTTCTAGTTTCACTAAATCTCAACCCACGTTATTACTCAGGGCTTGTTTCTCTTGGTTCCCTGTCCACTTCTCCAGTTTCTTAGAGACAAGTCTTCTATGATTCTAAACAGTTCTCTTTGAAACTTCCTAATGTCAACCACCTGTCTACCTAGACACCTAACTATTTCCTGTTCCCAGTTCTATCTTGACCTATTCTACTTGTTTGCTGGGACACCCACTAATTATTCCTTACCAGACCTGCATGACTCATAATCATGGTTCCACTGCCTGTGTAGATCTCCCCTCACGACTGTGGCTGGAGCTATTTCGAAATACATGTCTCTGCTCAGGTATTGTGTTAAGTCTTCAAATTCCCTGGTTTGGCTTTTTAAAAAATCATCAGTCAAGCCATTACTCTCTAGGACTTTTGAATATAAAATGATGCCAACAGGTATATTATTTTATAGAAGTAAGCAAATTAGCTTTTTCTAGTGTAGGCAAGTATTTAAATGATATGTGAATAACAGTAAATGATTTTTCACTTTGATAGAGTTTTGCATGATAAATACAGGCAATCCCTTTAAAAGACAGGGTTTAGATTGCACATTTACACCTATTGAAAGATAGATCAGGGGCAGGAAGATTGAAAAGAAAAAAACTAATCCAATTAGAAATATGACATTTCTATCCCCAATAATTCTTTTCTCTTCAATATCATTCTATTTCACTTTTTACCAAGACACATCTGAATATTTGCAGACAAGTTGAAAGGGAAGGAAGGAGTCATGGAGATGTAAGAAAAATCATCACTTCTTATCCTACCAATCAGAAATCACCATTATTAATTACAAACATAACAAAATGTAAAGATACACTTAGTGTCTTTCATGTTGGATACAAAAATCATTCCTGTTTTTTTTAAAATTCTGGTCCTTAACAGGACAGAGGGTGGGGTGAACTGAAACTTTATTTTTCCCAGAAATTTTAAACTATCTTTTAAAATTTGCTTTGGAATTATTATATAACTGTTATTCTACTTCTCTATCCTGCGGTCCTTACTACACAGAACTGCACTGTCACAGATTGATGGATACATCAAAATATCACATGACAACTCTTAAGGCAGTAAAAGATAATTGTATGCTGAGGAGGTCAGAAGTCTTGAGTTGAATCCAAAATTAGATGCCAGTTGTGTTTCTAGCAAATCCCACTACACAGCAAGACTTATGTAGAAAATAAGCAAAGCACAGGAAAGTAGATGATACTGCAATATCAAGAATTTGGGCCCACACCTGGGATGGCCTCTAGCCACCTGGGAGCTGGCACATAAGTAAGTCCTTAATCAAGACATCGGTACTTTTTTTTTTTCTCCCTGCAAACCCATAGGACCACGATCTGTTGGTTCTTGGGATTTATTGTCTCTATTTTACCTTGAAAAGTGGTATTTTTCTATGGTATGAAAAAGCTTGGGTTATTTTAAATTGTGCTGAGAAGGTGTTCATTTCTGCTTTGGATTTTTGCAGCAAAATACTGAGTGATATAGCTGCTGTCTTGAACCTAGAGAGGAAAGGGCATGTAGCAACAGTTGAAGACTACACAAAGCCTTTGACTGATTCAACTGCAATCTGAATTTATATTATTGTTCGGTCCCAACGTAGCTGCGACAGCTTGTTTATTTCAAGGGAGCACGGGGCCGTGCACACACTGACTGCTCTAGTGCCAGATCTAATTGGTGCTGACGCCAGCTGCTTCACTCCCACCATGCTCTATCTGAATCTGTTCATCACTGCTGCTTCATTTGTCTGACAGCGGCTCCTGGTGAATTATAAAATTGGTTCCGACAACATTTTTTTTTAAACCTCAAGGCTGTGCCCGAGTTACCTAGGTGAGATTGACAATCCGATGGCTCTCTTCATAATCAGGGATGGTTCAAGGCAGTCAGACCCTGAGCCCCTGGCACTGTGGAGAGAAGCTAGGCCTATATGTCTTATCCATTGGCAGGAGGGGAAGCTCTCAGATGAGCAGAGAAATGGGAAAGTCCAATTTCCTTTATTTAGGTATAAGCAGACTTGAGTCATTTATTACCAGGGTGGTCTGGGAAGGCAGATGGAGAAAGAGCTTTTGTCTCAGGGCTTCAACACATTAAAATAAATCCTACTGTAAAAGTGTACAGATTCAATGTAGAGTTCCTCACTAGAGTGTTTTTAGCCTAGTTTTTTGTTTGGATTATTTCTGCCACTTGAAAAAGGGTTTGTTTTGCTAATTTGCTACTTTCCTCAGCCTGGTTGCTTTCTTACCACTTAGGGGTCTATGTATTTCCTCCTGTTTGACACTGCGTCTAGTATTTCCTCATTTGCGTGTGATGATTTTTTTTCCACTTACCTCTTTCTGTTCCTTTTGTAGTTTTCAGGTTCCCTGACATTTCTGTATTAATTAGGATACTTTAGATTATAAAAACCAGAAGTATCTAACTCAAACTGGCTAAAACAATGAAGATATTTATTTTCTCTGAAAATGTAGGCCCCAGGTCAGTTACTATCTAGTCCACCTGTCATCAAGGACCCAAATTACTTCCAGTTCCCTGCTCTGGTGATCTCAGGCTTGGAGAAATGGTAGGGCTTACTTTTTTACTTTAGCCATTCCTAGATGTGTAAAGTGATATCTCATCATGGTTTAGATTTGCATTTCCCTGATGACTAACAATGCTGAACATCTTTTATGTGCTTATTGGTCACTTATACGTCTTCTTTGGACAAATGTCTATTCAGATCCTTTCCCTGTTTTTTAATTGAGTTGTTTTTCATTATTGAGTTGTAAGTGTTCTTTATATATTAAAGTTACAAGTCCCTTATCAAGTATATAATTTGCACATATTTTTTCCCATCCTTTCGGTTGTCTTTTCACTTTCTTTATAGTGTCCTTTGAAGCACAAAGTTTTTTATTGTTGAAATCTAATTTACCTAATTTTTCTTTTGCTGCTTGTGATTTTGGTGTCAGAGTTAAGGAACCCATTGTCATGAAGATTTATGACTATGTTTTATCCTAAGAAATTTATGGTTTTAGCTCTTACATTTATGTCTTTAACATATTTTGAGATTTTTAAAATTTTTTATTTATTTTTAATCTCTTTTATTGCACTTTAGGTTCTGGGGTACATGTGCAGAACATGCAGGATTGTTGCACAGGTACATACATGGCAATGTGGTTTGCTGCCTCCATCCCTGTTAACTGTATCTGGCATTTCTCCCCATGTTACCCTCCACAACTCCCTACCCCCTGCTGTCCCTCCCCTAATCCCCCTGAACAGACCCAGTGTGTGATGCTCCCCTCTGTGTCCATGTGTTTTCACTGTCGAACACCTGCCTATGAGTGAGAACATGTGGTGTTTGGTTTTCTGTTCTTGTGTCAGTTTTCTGAGAATTATGGTTTCCAGTTTCATCCATGTCCCTGCAAAGGACACGAACTCATCGTTTTTTATGGCTGCATAGTGTTCCATGGTGTATATGTGCCACATTTTCCTTGTCCAGTCTATCATCGATGGGCATTTGGGTTGGTTTCAGGTCTTTGCTATTGTAAACAGTGCCATAATGAACAAACGTGTGCATGTCTTTATAAAAGAACGATTTATAATCCTTTGAACATATACCCAGTAATGGGATTGCTGGGTCAAATGGAATTTCTATTTCTAGGTCCTTGAGGAATCGCCACACTGTCTTCCACAATGGTTGAACTAATTTACACTCCCACCAACAGTGTAAAAGTGTTCCTATTTCTCCACA
>CAUYLG010039637.1:0-28506 GCA_963573385.1 Cacajao melanocephalus
TTCTACTATAAGGACACATGCACACGAATGTTCATTGCAGCACTGTTTACAACAGCAAAGACCTGGAACCAACGAAAATGCCCATCGATGATAGACTGGACAAGGAAAATGTGGCACATATACACCATGGAATACTATGCAGCCATAAAAAACGATGAGTTTGGGTCCTTTGTAGGGACATGGATGAGTCTGGAAACCATCATTCTCAGCAAACAGACACAAACACCACATGTTCTCACTCATAGGTGGGTGTTGCACAATGAGAACACATGGACACAGGGAGGGGAGCATCACACACTGGGGTCTGTTGGGGGGAAATAGGGAAGGGACAGTGTGGGTAGGGAGTTAGGGAGAGATAGCATGGGGTAAAAAGGCCACATATAGGTGATGGGGAGGAAGGCAGCAAACTACATTGCCATGTGTGTACCTATGCAACAACCTTGCATGTTCTTCACATGTACCCCAAAACCTAAAATGCAATTAAAAAAAAAAAGCTGAGACATCCATCTTCTCTTGCCTGAAGACATGGGTGCTTCTCATTTTCAGGCTTCAGATTTGGTCTCAATTATACCAGCAACTTTTCAGGGTCTCTAGTATACAGACAGCAGATCATGGGACTTCTTAGTCTCCATAATCACATGAGACAATTCCTGTAATAAACCTCCCCATATGTATATCTGTATATATCCTATTGGTTCTGTTTCTCTGGGGACCCCTGACAAATATATGTGGTAGTGCACATTTATGCATCATAATTTCCTTTCTACCATCTCACAGAGATACTCCTTTGACCATCTCCCATCAAAAGCATGAATCCAAGTCAAAGCAGAGACAACATCCAGTCACTTATATGGGCAGGATCAGGGCAGTCAGAGGCCAGAGCCAAGTAAATGTCAGTCCAAGGATGGCAGAGCTGGCTGTAGGTGTCAAGGGCTTCTCCAGTGGGCCTCAGCATGGAGTCTAATGGTTTTGATCAAGAGCTGAGTGTACACTCCAGATTCTGCTCCTGCCTGCCACATACATGTCCTGGGAATTCAGTGAGCAGGCACTGCAATAATCTTCAACAACAGAGACTTGCTAGAAAGTGCAGAGGAAGTTACCTGGTCAGCCACAACCACAGCCCCCCTTCCCACCTAGTTCTTCCATAACTGTCATCTGTCAAACTAGCTTCCTTGGAAGCCAGAACAAGTTTTCACATCCTCAAAGATAAGAATCTGGACTCCAAAAAAAATTTTTTTCATAGTACACCTAACACTCATTGTCCCCAAGAGAGCAGATTTGATCAGATCTGATGCTTACTACTCCACCAGAACCATTAAAATTTCAGCTCACCCCTCATTTCAGAGTTGGTAGGCCTACCTTCTGCTCATCCCATACATGGCTTCTTTCATGTTTATTTTACATATGGTCAGTCCCTGGTTTGACCAGCTGATGCAGTACGATGCAATTGATTTTAATAATAAATCATGCAAACAGCACATGAGAAAAGAGCTTGTTGAGAGCACTTCCGTAGAAGTTGGCTTTGTACTAGTCACGTAGGCATTTGAGTTTCATGGACTCTCTTTCCACACAGTCCTCTGTGAATATGGTTGCTCCAAAGGTTAAGCTGCAAGGAGTAGGTAAGTTAGTTCAGCTACCAGGAATGGAGAAATATGTGTCTGCAAAAAATCTATGACACACGCTACACTCAGCACAAAGACACCTTACTTCATTCCTATCACTAAGAGCTGCTCTAGGTTGTTAAATCATTGGCAGGATTTCCAACCAGTTACCTGAGCCAAAAGCTCTTGGTTTTGTCAACCCATTAGTGCTTCAAGTGAACATCTAGGCACAAGAGCATCTCAGCCCCAAGAACCTGCACCCCTATGTGGTCACTGAATAGAAACATAGCTTCTCTCATGTTCTAGTATAACAACTTGAAAGAGAGCTAGTTTCACACTAAAATTTCGGTGTGAATGTTTGACAGCAGTGTCATACATTCCCTCACATGTAGAGACTGACCTCAGTGCCACAGAAACTTCATTTGCAGACGGGCCAAGTAGCAGGCATGTCTCAGTGAGAGGTAGAAAGATCTTAGTGTTGTCTTCCAGGGGTTTTATTGCTGGCTACCCCTCATGCTAGCTATATAGCTTTGGGCAAAATATATATCGTCTCTGATTCTTGAGAAAGACAAAAACAATAGCATTTCCTCAAAGACTGTAAGGATTATATGAGATAGCATGTGAAGTGCCTACCAAAGGGCCTGGCATCAGCAGGTGCTGGCTGCCTGTGAATTTTCTCCCCTGCTACCCTTCTTCCTCTTCTCAGTTCTCATAGATCTAAGCTGGAATCAGCCTAATGATACATTCCTGTTACCTTGACTATGAAAAGTGTTCAAAAAAAAAAAAATAGGATGCTGAGCACACTTGATGCTCTGCACTAGACAGCTTGTTTACAGCATACACAAGCCCAGCTGGGGTTGGGAAGAGCTGCTCAGGCCCCTCTCCCATCAATCTGGCACCAGAGGTCTCCCCAAGATGCATTACACTGACAAGCACCCTGCTTAGGGAGGCAGAGCCATGAAATCAATGCCAGAAACAGGAAAGAATGTTAGGATTTCCTCAACTCCTGATGCCACAGGGCTGAGAAGGACTCTGGAAATGCTGTACATCTATGACATCTATGTAGAAGGGCAGGGGTGTTGAGGGTGGCTCTGAACAGCTGCCCTACCTTGATCATGAGAAACAGATTATAGGCAAAGTAAGAGGTTATTTGCCATGCTTGCTATGTTGACAATAACAAGGAATTCATGAAGTACGCGAAGAGGGGTGAGAGCCACTTAGCAGTGAGAAGAGTCCACCCTCAATTTCTTTGTATTTTTCCCTCATTTTAGTTCTGCTATCTTTCCCTAACCAGCCACTAACCTCCCTCTCTCTCTGTATTCACAGTTATGTTTCTCTTAGCAGGGATAAGCAAACTATGGCCCATGGGCCAAATTCAGCCCACCACCTGATTTTGTAAATAAAGCCACGTCCATTCATGTCTGCATTGCCTATGCCTGCTTCTGGCTACAATGCCCGAGCTGAGTAGCAGTGATAGAGACCATATGGCCCGCAAAGCCCAAAATATTTACTATATGACCCTTTGTAGGGAAATATTTGCTGATCTCTGCCCTTGGAAATAGACTACACAAGCTAAACTCAATCTGTGTTCCATAGATTGTAGAATGCTAAAATCCTTGGAGTTGAATTAGTGTAATATTAAAAAAAAAAAAGAGTCTCAAAGTTTAATAAGCTTAGGACTCTCTGGATTATGCAGAGGTTTTTCTGGAAGAATTCTTAGAAACTATATTATGCTTACATACACCATGAATTTCTAAAGGAAGGAGTGTTATGGCCTGCATGTATGAGTTTCATTTTCAAAAGAAATAAGCCTTCTGCACTATTTAGGAAGATTTACGTGCCTTTTTAGGAAGTACAATCCCAAGGAGCATAACAGGGACAAGGGGGAAAAGCAGGGGAAGCAAAGAGGGAAAATGAGGCTGCACTGCCAAGTTGGCTGCTACCAGCAGGCGGATGCTGACTCCTGTGTACAACACATTGCAGGATTGTGTGTAATGAAGGAGTCAGGAGGAAATGCATCCAACAACCTGTGGGGGCCCAGAGAAGAGACGCACAGTGACAGCAGGTAGCATCGAGCACAGGTGCATGCTTGAGGTGAGGTGCTGTTGGGTTGCCCCTGCCTGCACTCAAAAGCCATGCAGAGCTGTTGGCCAGCAATGCAGCTCCAATAAGAGAGGGTAAGGCAGAAAATATCTAATTTTGTGCACATGAGTTCTGATACCAAAACACACAGAATGCTGGACTTCCTAGAGCTATCTGACCATGGAGTCATCTTTCCCATGAGTAGACAACATGTCAGAGGGCACCTATATTCCTCACAATGGTCTGAGATTTGCCAGGCTGCACTTCCGCACCTCCCCATATAACCCACATCCTGAAGCCTGTGCTTCTTTTTCTCATACCACCATTGATCCATCCCTAATCAGCCACTAACCTCCCTCTCTCTTTGCAGTCATAGTTAAGTTTCTCTTAGCAAGGGTCAGAAAATATAGGCCTTGGGCCTAATTCAGCCCAGTACCCTTTTCTCATACCGTAATTGACCCATCCCAAAACTCTTCCAACCCTGTGACCTCTTCTCAACATCAACCTCCCATCGGGAGGGCAACTGAGCACAGTGGAAACAACAGACACCTTGGGATCAGAAACTCGCATTTGAAAACTGGCTCTCCACTAACCAGCTGGGGAAGCTCCATCACATTACTCAGCTTCTACCAACTTCAGTTTCCTGAACTCAAGAAGGGAGCTGACAGCACAGGGTGACATGAGGAATTATGAAGTAACTCATGTAAAGGGCTGCCTGCAGTAGTTACACATGACATTTTAGCTCTTCTTTTTTTATTATTATTACTGCATCATTTGACATTGTTGGCCTTGCATTTTCAAGAACTTCTCTCTTCCTCATTCCCCTCCTGTCCCTCAAATTCTCCCTTACCTCTTCTTTCCATTTTTCTAAGTCATACTGTGCTATGAGCTGAATTTGGTCCCCTCTCCTCTAATATGAGTTAAGGGAGAAGATACACAATTCAAGTCCCAACCTCCAATGTGACTGTTTAGAGATAGAAACTTTATGGGGTTAGTCAATGTTGAATGAGGTCATAAGGGTGGGGCCCTGATCAGACAGGGTTAGTGGTCTTATGAGAAGAGACACCAGAGAGCTCTCCCTCTCCCTTTTTATCTTTATCTTGATTTTCCCTCCCTCTCCTTATTTGCACACAACAAAAACAGGCCATGTGATGATGTAGTGAAAAGGTGGCCATCTGCAACCAGGAAGAGAGTCCTCAACAGAACCTGACCATGTGGACCTTGATTTTTGGACTTTCAGCCTCCGGAGCTATAAGACAAGACAGCTTGTTGTTGTAAGACAAACACTCTTGCTGTTTACGCTACTCAGCATTTGGTATTTTGTTAAGGCAGCCCATGTAGAGTAATACACTTTCTGTCTCTCCTCTTGCTCTTTCTACTTTGAAATGGAGAAGTTCCTAAGGTACTAATGTCCTAGTCTTCTTTATTCTCAATCTCATCTCCCATTCTAATCTCATTCCCTCCATTTACTTCACCTGTCACTCACAAATCCATGTCTCTAACTCTGACCTCTACTCTGAACACCTGGAACTAAATTTCCAAAATCTCTGCTTGACATCACCACTTGAGTATCGCACAGGCACAGCAAACTCATAACGTCTAAAATTGAACTCATCGTACCCTCCCTGAGAGCCCTTCAATACCTTTCTCTTTCTGCCAAATCCTTTGTACAAAAGAGAAGACATAAAGAAAAGTGGATAGTTGTATAGAAGGATGAAAAGACAAACAGGCATGTAAAATTAAAGCCAACATTGAGCACTTATCTTATGTGTCATACACTGTGCAAAAATATTTGCATGAATCAGTTTATTTGCATAATCTCTTCTGTTTTACAAATAAGGAAACTGAAGAAAGGGTATATTAGTCCATTCTTGCACTGCTAAAAAGAAATTCCTGAAACTGGGTAATTGATAAAGAAAATAGTTTTAATTGGCTCATGGTTTCACAGGCTGTATGGGAAGCATGGCTGGGGATGCCTCAGGAAACTGACAACCATGGTAGAAGAGGAAGGGGAAGGGGGCATGTCTTGCACGTGGCTGGAGCTAGAGGAAGACAGCAAAGCAGGAGGTGCTACACAATTTTAAACAACCAGATCTCATGAGAGCTCACTCACTATCACAAGAACAGCAAAGGAAAATCTGCCCCCATGATCCAATCACTTCCCACCAGGCCCCTCCTCCAACACCAGGAATTACAACTGGACATGAGATTTGAGCAGGGACACACAGCCAAACCATATCAAAGAGTAAGCAACTTTCCAAGGGTCACAGGGTCTGTAAGTGATAAAACTAAGTTTGCAAACCAGGCAATCAAACTCCAGAATGTGGCTTCAACCAGGTAACCAGCCTTTGCTCAGCCAACCTTCTCTCTTCTACCAGGATAACCCCTTTGCCACCATGCCTACCTATGCTCCTGACATGCAGAAAAATAGCAACACATGTTCACTGTGCTTCACTGCCTACTCTCCCTCTTCTCCTACTCTCCTACATCATCGGCCCTTTGCAAACACTATTTCCATGGCCTAGAACATTCGTACTTTCCCATGAGAACTGATACATGTGCCACAGCGTGTATGAAGGTTTCCCTCATCCCTCAAGGCAAAATTCATCACTCATTCCCTGCGTTCCTTCCAGCACATTTTATTTTCACTGCTATCAAAGAACCTATTTCTTAGTATGTTACTGAGCTCTGTGTTTGTCTTCCCTGCTGGATCACTAGCTTCAGGACAGCAGGGACTTGACTAGTTCATCTCTGTGTGCTGCATGTGTTAAGAGAGCACCTGCCACGGAGTAGGAAGTCAGTAAGTGGCTGTAACTGAAGTTGAATTCAGCACAAGACCTGCCAAGACATTAGTTTTTAGAACCAGTGGGATGAGAAGGAGCCTGACAGCTGGCAATGACCTGTGCCTGTGTCCAGGAAACAAAGAGGACACACATGGAAAACCTCCACCAGAGGAAAAAATTGCAAACATGGGGTGCACTATATCCTAAGTAACCCCACAGACACATAAAATCAACCATGCCAGTGGCAGAAAGATGCCAGATGCATGGGCCAGCTTCTTCCTTAAGGAAAAGAGGATATTCCCAATAAGGAAGCTAACACTATAGAGATTAGTACTCTTCACAAGATCAAGTAGCTCATTAATGTGTATGTGGGGGGTGGGTGGTTGAGGAGTCATTTTCTGCTTAGGAAAAATGCACACATTCCCAAAATCTCCACTTTACAGAGAGACACATGTAAATTCCTCAGAGACATAAGAATATGTATCAGAACATATGAAATAGGATAAGTTGTATCCACAAGTTTAGGAGTGCAAGAAACATTCATTTCTCCATAACCTGTGATTCAAATTAAATCTGTATTCACACCTGGGTGGTGAAAAATTCCACCCCAAGATTTTAAGGTAAAGATGGAAGACTGAGTACATACATGTAAAGCACCCTCTCTTGCAATCCCACTGAAACTACAGCAAGAAGATTTTGTTTTAAAAGAGTAAACTCCAAAGGACAGAGAGACGAGGAGAGAAGATGACATCTCCCTGATATTGGAGGCTGGAAAGCAGATGGGTGAATGGTAACTGACTAGGCAGCTCTAAGCCAACAGTAGGGAGAGCCAAGAAACAATCCAAAAAAGAATGCAGAATCCTTAAAAGGCTTCAGAGTTGGCAGCACCAGGTATCACCTCTGGAAGTGGGGTAGAGTGGAGGAGGTAGCTAAGAAAAGGAGGCTCATTTGAAAGTTGTGTAACTGTCAGATCTGGAGCTGACTGTGCAGTATTGTCAACATGACACATTGAGGAGCCCAATTCCAGCTGGCCATTTATTGGCTGAGAAGTGTTGGGCATGTTATTTTACCACTCTGTGCTTTAGTTCTTGTATCAGAGAAATGGGGTGTTAACACTTCTCTCTTTGTAAGTTAAGATTTATAAAGTATGTATACTCATGCCTGACACCTAAAAAATTCTTTAAAAAAAAATAGATTCCCACTCCCAATTACAAACCATTGGGAAATTGCTTCTTCCCTATCTCAGCTGGTCTGAAGAATTTTTATCTGGGGAGAATAAAAGAGATTGTCTGTGAATAGGAAACACCATGCACAGTTAAGGGCAGAGGAGCACAAGAGAAACAGATGCATTAAGGAAACTTGCAACTAAACATTGACCACCCTCTTTCTTCCTGGCCTCCAGAACTCTAGTAACTAGCCACATCTTCCCTGCAGAAGTTTAGAAGAGCCTTTTCTGGAGAACCCAATCAGTCCAAAGGAAGACACTGATAACACCAATTCCAGAGGTTCCTAGGTAAATATTTCAAGCTGATCCTTCTACAATGAAGCTCCCAGTCAAGAACTACATCCAAGTATTCACAGCATGTGATTATCTCTTAAGTCACATGACTCTTAAGCCTGAGCAAACAACCAAGGACTGCCAGATGTAAGAGACAGCCTCTCACATGGAATGCGAAGAACTAAGTGGCGAGCAAACTAGAAAGGAGCAACTGGCAGAAAAGGAAAAGACATTGCATTCATCTTTGAAAAAAAAAAAGGCATGAGAAGAAGAGGAAGAGGAGCAGGAGGAGGAAGAGGAAGAGAAGAACGAGGAGGATGAGGGAGGAGGAGGGAGGAGGAAGAAGGAGGAGGGGGAGGAGGAGGGAAGAGGAATAAGAAGAAGAAGAAAGAAGGAGGAGGAGGAGGAGAAGAAGAAAGTGAAGAAGGTGAAGAGAAGGAGGAGGAGAAGGAGGAGGAGGAGGAGAAGGAGGAGGAGGAGGAGAAGGAGGAGGAGGAGGAGAAGGAGGAGGCGGAAAGAAGAAGAAGAGAGGAGGAGGAGGAAGAGGAGAAGGAGAAGAAGAAGGAGGAGGAGAGGAAGAGGAAGAAGAGAAGGAGGAGGAAGGAGGAAGAAGAGAAGGAGGAGGAAGGAGGAAGAAGAAGGAGGAGGAGGAGGAAGAGGAGGAGGAGATTAGAAAACAAAAGGGAACTCTTAGAAACTGGAAACATGATAGCAAAAACAAAGAAATTTAATTCACTTCCCGTTCAGAAAAAAAAGAAAGTGCAGCTCGCTGCCTGTGCAGTTTTCTCAGGGCAAATGGGAAATGAGGTAATAGAAAGTTTAGAAGATAAGTTTTTAAAATCACAAAAATTAGAAAAGAGATGAAAATATGATTTTAATTTAAAAAGATAAAATTATTAGGTCATGAGGTCTAATATCAAAACAAAGTGATTTCCAGAAAAACAAATCACAGAAAAATTATGAGCAAAAGAATTCAAGCAAATTTTTAACAACTAAAGGACATGACTTTCAGATAGAAAGTGTTTACCAAATGCCCAGGGAATGGATAATGATAGAAACATCTCTAGATTCAGCATAATAAAATTTTAGAAAAGTGAGAACAAATAGACAATTCTAAAACATTACGGAAGAAATAGCAGGTCACACACAAAGGGTTAGGAAGCAGATGAGTTTAGAATTTTTACAAGCAACACCAGAAGCTAGAAGCAATAATACCTTCAGATCTTGAAAGAAATTTTTTCCAATTCATACTAGAGCTTACGCTCAGAAAAACTATCGGCCAAATATAATGGTGGGATAAAAGTTGTTTTAGGATATGTAAGTTCACAAATACCTTCCCTTCTTAGTAAACCACTGGAGGATGCACCCCATCAGGGTGAGAAAGTTAAGCTTGTAACTCACAAGACATTAATAGCATACACAGAAGAATTTTACCTCAGCAGTGGAGACAATCAGTCCTAGAATAAGTTTCAATCTGTCTGGTCCTACCTAACAAAAATTAAAAGCAAGAACCAAAAGAATCAAATGCTTCCAAGTAACTTAACTGCATCCCTGAAAAAGTTTGGGACATTTATAGGTACACAAAAATTCCTGGTTTCCACAGATAAAATATACAATTCCTGACATCCAATCAAAAATTAGCAAGCATTTAAAGAAGCAAAAAATACAACCCAAAATGAGTGAAAAGCCAACTAAAATATAACTAAAAAATGATGAAGATGAAAGAACTAGCAGTCAATGACATTAAAACAGGTATTATGATTGTATTTCAAATGTTCAGTGCAACAGAGGAAACGTGGTATGTTAAGTAGAAATACAGAAGTACAAAAAAGCCAAATAAAAATTCTACAGACAAACGCTGAAATGACTGAGTTGAAAAATCCATTAAATGGACATAACAGTAGATTAAGCTCTAGGGGTAGAGATGTGAGACACAAAGGGTGAGTGATTTGAAGATGTATCAATAGACAATGTCCAAAATGAAACTCAAATGGAAAAAACACTGAGAAAATGAATAGCACGTTAATAATCTGTGTGACAATTTCACATAGAATAATACTCATGTAATTAGAGTCCCCAAAGAAAAGAAGAAAGAATTGTATATAAAAATATATATTTGAAGAAATAAAAATCAAAAATTTCAAAATTGATGAAACTACCAATCTACAGATCCAAGAAGCTCAAAGAACTCCAAGCACAAGAAAACTACACCATAGCACACTACTACTAAAAACCAACAATAAAGACAAGATCTTAAAGTACCCAGAGAAATAAAGATGTACACACAAAGAGAAACAAAGATAAGGTCTCAGTAGATTTTTAAGTCAGAAAAAATATGGAACCCAGCAAGCAATGGAGCAACAGCTTTATTTTATTTTATTATTACTATTATTTTTGAGATTATTATTATTATTTTTCACTCTTGTTGCCCAGGCTGAAGTGCAATGGCACAATCTCGGCTTACTGAAACCTGTGTCTCCCAGGTTCAAGCAGTTCTCCTGCCACAGCCTCCCGAGTAGCTGGGATTACAGACACATACCACCACACTAGGCTATTTTTTTATATTTTTAGTAGAGACAGGGTTTCACCATGTTGGCCAGGCTTGTCTTGAACGTCTAACCTCAGGTGATTCACCCACCTCAGCCTCCCAAAGTGCTGGGATTATGGATGTGAGCCACCACACTCGGACTGTAATAGCTTTATAGTACTGAAAGGAAAACAAAAACAAGTCAACCTAGAATTCCGTAACCAGTGAAAATAACCCTCAAAAATGAAAGCAAAATAAAAACATGTTAAATGTACAAATGCTGAAAGGATTCATTGTCAGCAGAACTGCACTATAATAAACGTGAAAGAATATTTTTCACATAGAAGAAAAATTATTCTAGATAGAAATTTGAATGTACACAAGGGACCAAAGAGCCCTGAAAATAGCAACCATGGGGAAAAATAATTCAGACAGATTTAAGTCTATCTGAAAGATTACTGATTATTTAAAGTAAAAAATATGCCACTGTACTCTAGCCTGGGTGATAAGAGCGAGACTCGTCTCAATAACAACGTAGTAAGTGATTTTAACACATGTAGAAGTAAAATGTTTAACAACCAAAGTGCAAAGCCTAGGAGGGGAAAAATGAAAGTACTACAGTGTCGTAAGGTTCTTATACTATCCATGAAGTGATATAATATTCTACTTGGAGGTAGAATGTGATGGGTTATAGATGTATACTATAAATTAATTCTAAAGCAATCACCAAAATGCTACAAGAAACAGATACAGCTAATAAGATAATAAAGAAAAAAATGGAATCATAAAATATACTCAACCAGAAAGAAGGCAGAACAAATAAGGAGAACAAAGAACAGATGAGAAAAATACAAAATCCTAGAAACTACCAAACCCTTGTCATAGAGCCTATGGAGCAGAAGGGGTGACCACCTGGTAGCCAGCGATGAGGAAGTGTACAGCATTAAGAACCCCACCACCACTCCTGTTCTCCCTGGGTGTTGCAGACCAGAGGCAGCTGTGGTTGGAATGTCCATGACGTACATGGACCCACACACACAGGTCAAATGCAAGAATCAGCAGTAGGCAGTCAGCAGTCCAGATCCCTGGATTCATCCTGTATCTAACATGAGTGAGAGTCACACCAAATCAGCATTTTCATACCATTCTGGTACCCCAGTGCCCACAAAACAAGCAGCTGGAGTGGTGCATTTTCCAGACCTCTCTCCTGGAACCTGGGTCTGGATGCCGAGTTCAGCATGACCCCATAGGTGCAAGGTTGAGGTGAGATGGTCCGCGGGGCATCTGGTTGACCCCATAAGCTTGATAGATGGTCAGCAAGTACTCTCACAAAAGGAAACATGGACTGGGACCAACATTCATCTCAGAGGTGTCCCCAGAGTACACCACCAAGATAGCTCTGCCAGTTCTGGCCCTGCCAGTCCTAGGTACTGCATGGGGACTTAGAAAATTTCAAGGTATGCATTTCCAACAACTGGGACCCACGTGGTAGCAGATTCAAACTCAGGGAATCCTGCCAGTCTTGGCTGATCACAGCCACCAGAGTGAGACACAGACAATTTCAAGGAAGGCACTCCAAAGCTTGGAGCTCTCTGAAGCTTAGAAAGCAGAACAGTGGTCCACTTCCCAGGGAAACATGAAGAAGGAAGCTCCCTCCCTGCCTGAGTGAGGTTGACACAAAGCACAGCCTCCAGTCCACGTGCAGTGAGGATGTCACATGAGAGAGAAACAAATGTTATTGTTTTAAGGCACTGAGATATGACGTTACTGTTACCACAGTAACTTAGCCCATCCTGACTGATGCTCAGGGCGGTTACCATGCCCCAAACAGAGCTGTCAGCACACAGAAACACAGGAAATCAAAAGGAAGACACGTGGAGAGCTGACAGCACCAACGTGTCTTCTGTTGCTGTTGATTCTTAAATATTTTTAACTGATAATGTTTGGCTGAGCCTAGCCCAGATTCGTATTTTACTTGACAGAATCATGAGATGATGGAGTTCTCTCATTAGAACATTAATATGGCACATATACACCATTCCATGGTGATGAATTTATGTCCTTTGCAGGGACATGGATGAAACTGGAAACCATCATTCTCAGCAAACTGACACAAACACAGAAAACCAAACACCTCATGTTCTCACTCATAAGTGGATGTTGAACAGTGAGAACACATGGACACAGGGAGGGGAAGATCACACACTGGGGCCTGGGGGGTGGGGGTGTAGGGAAAGAATATCAGTGGGTGGGGAGATTGGGGAGGGATAGCATTAGGAGAAATACTTAATGTAGATGACGGGGCAATGGATGCAGCAAACTACCACCATGGCACATGTATACCTATGTAACAAACCTGCACGATCTTCACATGTACTCCAGAACTTAAAATATAATAAATAAATTTTTTAAAAAGAACTTTAATTTCATCCCCACTGAAGTGTTCTGCTTTGTCCTTACCCTGAAAGCCCATCACTAGCCATGGTGAATTTAAAAGCAGAAAATTGAGAGCAGTCCAGTTCTCCTGACCACATTCCTGAGAACGCCCTGTACCTTTGCCACATGCCCCTGCAGGACCTGGAGCCTCCTGTGTGGCCTTTCCCACTGACTTCCCCAGAAAGTCCTTTTACAAAACCTCAAAAACATAGAAGCCAAAGGATGAACTAGAAACCCCACTCAGCCTGGAGGCCTTTATCTTTTGGGGGTTTAAATATCTTTCCTCACCCAGCTTGCTATTCCATATTTCTGTTAATTGACCTTCACATCCATTTAAATATGCTTTAGAAAAAGTAAGAAAATAGTTATTGACAACAAATTTAATCTCATTTGTTACTGGAGTCTCCTTCCCTCCCAAACTTATAATAAATGGACACAGAAATGATGTTTCTAAAATAGCAGGGAAACCTCCAGCTCCCATCACGGTTGCTACTGAGATCTTCATGGTTTCATGTCAAAAAGTAGGTCCTTGGGATCCAGCAATACTTCCTTCCATGGTACATGACAGGGTATGGGAGTTTCTGCTAAGGCTGGGAATTCCAAGGCTAATGGGAATTGTCTGCCATTTTTCCTGGTCATACAAAGCAACAATTTCCTTTGAGGTCTTGCTCTCTCTACAGAGCTGCCACCAGGCTATGGGCACTCCTACTCTCACTAACCCTGTCATTCCAGTCCTTTCTTATTGATCTCTGATCTCATTTCTTGGACTCCAGAAAACATTTCCTCCCTCTCCTTGTTATCCTGAAAGATCTTTAACAATATTTCTTCAGGGCTTCAGGCTACAGAAAATTCAAGGCCAGAGAAGGCAATGTGTTCAAAGACACTCCTGCTTTAGGCCCTGGAATGAACTCTTTCTCCTACCTGCCACATCCACCAATTAAGTCAGGGGACAGAATCTCCTGTCTACCTTCATACACTGGTGTGCAAGGGTGGAGTAACATGGAAAACTCAGAAATGAATATCCCACTCAGGGAGTAAATAAATAAGTAAATAAGGTAAAAGTGCCCAAGATGAGTATACATAAAATATACACAACCTGGGGACCCACATAAAAAAGCATGAGAGAGGAAAGAGCAAATCACTTGTACACGTAATTTCCAAGGGCAGTCAAAATCAAGCAGAGTTCCTTGGACTATCTCCTATGAATTTGCATAAAGAATCTAAGTGTGGCTGAGCGCCGTGGCTTACGCCTGTAATTCCAACATTTTGGAGACCTAGGAGGGCACTTAAGGTCAGGAGTTCAAGACCAGCCTGGCCAATATTGCAAAACCCCATCTCTACTAAAAATACAAAAACTAGCCAGGTGTGGTGGTAGGCACCTGTAATCCCAGCTACTCAGGAGGCTGAGGTAGGAGAATCACTTGAACCTAGGAGGTTGATGTTGCAGTGAGCCAAGACCATACCACTGCACTCCAGCCTGGGCAATAGAGTGGGACTCCATCTCAAAAAAAAAAAAGTAAGAAAGAATCTAAGTGCTCAGCACATGTTCTGGAGGATTCAGAGCATTTAACAGGTACCTATTATAAGTGATTCTAGAAACCACTGTCTCTTTGTCTAATGCAGTTACTTCCCTGGATTGAATCCCATTTAGGGGCTGTGAAGTGCAGAGCCAACAATGTAAAATGTACCTGCAAAGTGAAGTAAAATAAGGTTTATTCAGGGTCTTCTGAGCCCAATTGTCTATAATGAAACTCTCGCTTCTGCCTCTCCCTGGCCTCAGTTCCGACTCCAGAACATCACTAGCCTGTGCGCTCTCTCTGCACTTAGGCTATCATTAGTTACAGCCGTTTTTGCCTCAAGTTCTATACTTCTGGGCTTCCCGCATTTCCCAGTGAATGGCTCAAAGAAAGAACATTTTGCAAATTACTACTCTGTAGGTCAAAATTGTCAATTCCTCCTTAAAAACAACTGCAGTACCCCATTTTGAAAATGACTATTGTTATATAGCACTGTTAGGAAAAGACCAACATTATTGAATAGAGCCATCAAGAGCAATTTAGACCCATTTCATGCCTGCCATATTTATCCTTGCTCCTTGGCAGAGCTGTGGTGCGTGAGTATTTAACACCATCCACAGAGCAGAAGATCAGGCTGGCTATGCATTCTTAACGAGCCTGCCTCTAGAATCCCAGGAATGAATGGGAACCTTGTTTCGAGCGAAAGCACTGTCTTTGATACATACAGAAAATGAGCTGCCACAAAGCTAGGCAGAGCCTGGTGTGTGTCTATGTAAAAGTGTATGCAAATAAACACAACTGACTCTGTGTATGGAAGCAGGAATGACTGGGCAGGTGTGACTCCTGCATGCAAGGGAGCCTGAAGTTCAGGATGAGCAGAGGTTGTATGGGATTGCTGTCCAGATGGCACACTGGAAGTGTAGCACATTGCCTGGTCCACATAGCAAGTTACTGCATAGAGTGAACCTATCCTTTGCTGTGTGTAGACAGATAAGTCATGGCAGAGAGGCCCCACGAAAGCCATTGCAGATTAAATTTATGCCCATCTTTAGGAGATGAGAAGGTGAGAAAGCATGTTCAACAGCCAGGTCCCTGGGGAAGCACGTGAGGTAAACCCTGGTACTTCTCTAATTTTAGAGAAGAAAGTTCTATGCATTTGTGGTCCTGGAAAGTCAGCTGGGGTCTGGTTTGTATTTGCTGCCTCATTCACATGTCTGGCAGTTGTGGTGGGGCTGGGGGGCATCTCAGTTCTCCTCCATGTGATCTCTCTGCATGGCTGCCTTGGCCTCATCACATGCTAGGCCCTGGGAGGGTTCACCGTGATGCACACATATCAATTTAGCCTCTGCTTACATCACATAGGTTGGTGTCCCAATAGCCAAAGCAAAGTCATACACCTGGGAGGGTTCTACACAAGGACATGAATAGGAGAAGGTGACTCTCCAGAGACCCTGAATCCTAAAATAATCAGTCCTTCAAGATGGATTCTGAGTAGCTAATGGGACCTAAATTCAAAATAGAGCCAAGAAGTCATTTGCTTCCTAGAGGTCACACATGTACTCTGCATTCAGGGTGAAAACTCCAGGCTTGCTTAACTTTGGGACTTTCATAGCTATCTGTTCCTGTTTATGACGCCTGAATCAACCAAGACTATGACCAATCAGAAATCAGCAAGCATCAACCAATCAGAACTCACCAAATTTACATCCTTCATTTGCATAAGCAGACCAGAGTGGGAACCTGGGTGGGAACTTACTCTCTAAAAAACGAACCCTGTCTTTGTTCACTTGGAATGCACCTTTGTTTTGTACTGAAGTCTGCATCTTTCCAGTTTGCAATCAGTTCGCTGGAATAGTCTTTTTCCCTTTTTTTTTTTTTTTTTTTTTTTTTGAGACAGTCTCACTCTATTGCCAGGCTGGAGTACAGAGGCGTGATCTCAGCTCACTGCAACCTCTGCCTCCCAGGTTCAAGCTATTCTCCTGCCCCAGCCTTTCCAGTAGCTGGGACTACAGACGCCTGCCACCACGCCCAGCTGATCTTTTGTATTTTTAGTAGAGGCGGGGTTTCAGCATGTTGGCCAGGATGGTCTCGATCTCTTGACCTCATGATCCGCCTGCCTCAGCCTCCCAAAGTGCTGGGATTACAGGGGTGAGCCACCGCACCCGGCCTCCTTTTTTTAAATGAAAATCATTTTCAGTGCATTTGTTGATGAGGCCTCTCATGTAACAACCCACACTGTATGGCGCTGTCTCCCATTGCCTGGGAAGCCCCTTTGGAACAGGCCTGTGCCTACCTCCTCCTTACCACTCAACGCTTGTTTTGTTGTCCAACTGTCTGGGGACCGGCAGAAGCTGCTGCAAAAAGCTAGAGTTTTTCCAAGGGGCTGTACGGAAGAGGCTCTCTGTGATGATGCTTTCCTGGTTCCTCTGTCACAGCATTTATGTAATTATTAGCAAGGAGAGATATTTCCATGGCGTTTGTCCAGGGTTGCCTCCAACAGAAGCAAAAGTAGCCCAGAACAACAACTTGCTACAAAGGCGGTAGCTTCCTGCGCATCTCAGTAATAAGAGCTTTCAGCCATTGAGCTTTCATGATCAACATTTGAGGTACCATGTTCAGTGTTTGTTATTTCACACAAAACCCTGCAAAGTAGCAGTTATTAAGCCCATTTTATAGATGCGTAAACTGAGGTTCAAAGTATAACAACTCTTCCAGAGCCACAAGGCTGAGGATTTCAAAACATGTTTGTCTCACTTCAAAGCCTGCGTTCTATATTGCACCCCTCTTTGCTTTTGAAAGGCTGCTCCTGATCAGAGTCCCTAAGCTCCAGGAATGCTTGATGTTCTCCTATCCCATGGCCCAACCTGAATTTGTGCAGGATTTATGTGCAGGGAAATGGAGCAGACAAAAGTCCTGGCCTGGGAGTAAGACTGCCAGGGTTTGAATCCTGCCTCTACCAGATCTCAGCTGGATGACCATAAGCAGTGTTCTCATCTGTAAAATGAGGATCATCAGTGCCATGATGCTGCAGGAAGTTAGATGACAGAAAGTATTTAGAAAAGGCCTCAGGAAACTCAGGAGAACTCAATAAATATCTATTACTACAGTCATTACAGTCAGAGTTCCATCCTGTCATTCAGGGCAGGTGAATGGCATCATATCCCAAGACACAGCCAAGCTCAGCAAGTCAGCAGCAAACTAATTGGTGCAGAACAACAGTGTTTATGCGGGTGATGTTGAAAATAGTTTCTGCCTGCAGCATGGGCCAGGCCCATTCTGAATGAACCTTGGTGTTCACAATCAGCATGTCAGGCTCCTGACCACTAAACTTGAACCTCAAGCTACAGATCTGACCTGAGGAGGAGCTGGAGGGCAGGGCTGGCCAGAGGGGTTGGGAAAGGGATTTCTCAAAGGCTTCTGGAGCTCAGAGCCAGCCCCAGTAGAGGAGAAAGGGTTTGGGACCAGAGCCCCAGGCCTGAGAAGCAAATGTCCTGGGCAGGGACCCTTTTCGAAGAAAGGATGGGAGGAGAGCCTCAGCAAAAGGTAAGATCCACTCACCTGACCTGAGTCCTGGGTGAGTCTCAGACTGAGAACAAGGCTGGAACCACACCAAACAATATCCAGAAATGAGCCCCGAGGGATGGTGAGTCCTTTGTCCTACCCGGCTCTGGATTGCCTCCAAATGGAGGCAGCGCTTGGTGGCAGAGGCATGGAGGAGAGTCGGCTTCAGGGCTGGAAATACTCTGAGAAAACAGATCCATGAGATACAGATCTCCCCCTCTGAGGAGCCACAGTGGGGCAGCAGACCTTGTGCAGGTGGGGACCTCAGTGGCCCAGCTTAGCCAGGACAAGGTCCATCATGTCCTTTCCCCTTCATGTAAATAAGCCCCAATCTCCCAGAGTAGAAGCCGTCTGTGAGTCATAAAAATAACAGGAGCTTCAACAGGACAGCTTCAGAATTCCTCCTGACGGCTCCCCTTTGCCTACTCTGACTCTTCCTTCTCCTTCCCACTGCGCTTCAACTCCCACTCGTCATCTGGTCTTACTTAACTGATGACCCTTCTCAGAGTCTTTAGTCTTTCCCATGAGGGCAGGCCTCTGGAGCCCTGTCAGCCAGCCCTGTCAGTCTCTTCATTAACCTCATAGGCCTGGAGACACTCTAATGCCTCAGTGGGCCCTTCCTTCCCAGGTTAACAAAGCTGCTTAGCTTCTTGCCAGGAAGGGTATCCCACCATCCATTTGCAATGAGGTTGAGTGGAAGCTTCCTGCTCTAGCAGAATTGCCTCAGCAATGCCTTGGTCCTGGCTGCCTCTCTTCTGCATCCTTCCTGCCTAGTCTTCAGGCTGACAGCTCTTGGTATTCGGGTAGGGAATGGAGTTTGCCAAAGAGAAGAAGACCCAGGGATGTGTCTTTGCATTTCCCTCTAGATGCATTTAGGAACCTGCCATGGCTGAGCTCCTCTCACTGCTGCAGATACTGATGATAACAACCGGCAGGTGCTGGAGCCCTTGAAGATCCTTCAACCACCATCTCCAGGAGAAAATGCAGGACAGCCTCGCCAGCAGGCCATCCCTCAGCAAATGCAAAGGGCCCAACCTCACATCCTCTACTCATGGGGCCGGACTTGGAGTCATATGCATCTGGGCTCTAGGCCCAAGCAGTATGACCTTTAGCATGTTACTTAGCTCTGAACCTGCTCCTTTGTCAGCAAAATAGAAATAAAAATGCTACCCTCCAAGGATCTGAGGAGGATTGAGTAAGATAACCTATAAGAAGTATCTGTCCTGCAGTAGGTACTCAATATAGTTTCACTCCCTCCCCTTGGTTCTCCCTTCCCACCCCTACATCAGTGGCAACAAATCCTTCCCTTTCTCTCCTGGAAAGTGTCATGGAACCAGAAAGTTACACAGCATCTCGAGCTTATGCTGGCCAGTATTCCACTCCCCACGCTATTCATCTGGCTCAGCGGAGGCTCCCGCACCCCTCCTCCTCCCATTATTCAGCATAGTTTTCATCTCCCATCCAGGCCATTTATGCAGTGCCCTGTGAATGCATCTTACCTTCCTAACCCCTCCTAAGCCACAAACCAAAAAGAACTGTCTCTTTTTTCACTCTCCCTGATCACCTTTGAATGTAAAAGTCACTTAGCACCAGGAGAAATAATGAATTTTCTCCTATTCTGCTGAGGTTACCCACTACAGGCCATTAAAAAGATGCTCATTTCTAAAATATACTTGACAGCCTGGAAGATATATTTGAGATATCAGAAAACTGAGCCCATTATGTGACATTTAGAATATATAGTATGGTGATATATTTCTAAAATGTGCAATATACCTTATGAATTTATATTGCATACATGGCACTTAGATATTTGTATTATTTTCCCTCTGTGAATTCAAAGTTTCTAGATGATTTCCCTGTCTTACCTTCTTATTATTGAGCACCCTGCCAACATAGCAGAAAAAAACTAAAAAGACATGAATACAGAGTTCAAGGTCAGTTAGTTTTTTATTTCACACCAAGTAGCACCACAGGAACCCAGGGGCACAGAGAATACCGGGAGGTACTTCAGTTTTCCTGGCACACTCACATGCACACCATCACTGACCATACGTGTCAGGCAGATGCTAATTTCCCCATTTTAAAGATGAGATCACTGAGGCTAGGGCAGTGAAGCCCTTGCTTATGATCATGAAGCTAAAAAGGGGCAGGGGCAGGATTACAGCCCAGGTCAGCCAGGTTCCCAACCTGCACATCTGTCCACTGCACTTCCTTGCCTTTGAGGAAGAACCCAGGGTGTGAAGGCCATCACCTTGTAGAAAAGATAATGATAGTGGAATAGGATTCAAGTCTGAGACACAAAGGCACATGAAGGTCGCTCATCAGGGCTTATGGAGTGGGAAACTTCTCCCAACAGAGTAGACGGAAGGAAACTGATGCCACGGCTAAACTTGAGGTGCAGACTCCTTCATGCAGCATGCAAAGTCCTTCCCCATTTAGCCCCAACTTTCCTGTCTACCTCCTCTCTCTTTTGCATCCATTATACCCAGATGGGTCTTTCAGTCTCTCAGAAATGCTTTGTCAAGTCCTATGACTGAGCCTTCCTTGGTGTCATTTCTACCTCTGAAAGGCCTCTTCTACCCTCTCCCTATGTGGGTCCTGCCCATCATTCTGACTCCTACTCCAGATGAGAATAACCTCCAACCACAGTTGCAATGTTTGTCCTGCTAAGGTGGCACCTATACCCCATTCCTCCTGTCAGTACTTAACTTTCACACATTGATGGGTCATAACCCTGAGATCCCATTCACCCATCCAAGGACCACGGTTATAGTGTGTGCTCAATAAACACAGATCAACTAAAATGAATAGACTTCTGGAAACTGGCAAGCTTGTCTTCACATTTTTGGCTTCTCTCTTCTCTCTCAGTTTTTCAGAATTGTTCTCCAGGGCTGTTCTGGGCAATGTAGATATTTTAGCAAGACCTTTCTTCTCTGGGTGGTGTATTCAGCTCCAGCTTCTTCCTTGGATGCAGGGAAGACACTCTTACTATCCCACAGGGACTAGAATCCAAGGCCAATGAAAATGGAGAGATGGAAGATATAGTATGCCGTGGGAAAACCATCCTGTCTGCCCCACGTGGTTCTGCTGTTTCACAGCCATTCCCTAGCCCAGTGGAAGCTGCCTTGCCCTGAAGAAGAGGAACTCAGCCACTAGTTCCCGTGCTCCCCCGGTAGTTCATTCCATCTCTGCTTGTTGTGTATGAACCTTACTTTATTGGTCCAGCCTCTTTTTCCCTGAATGGGCCTATGTTGTTGTGGGCTCAGGATGCCTTCAGGGTCCCCTGCCTACCTGAGTTGTGACAAATGAGCTGTTTCCTGATATGGTGAACTCTCCATCCTTGTAGATCTGGAGAATCTGTCATGGGACATAGACAGCATAGAGAAGTCAAGTTGTATCAAATTCACCTTCAAGCTCCTTGAGACTCTTGGCTGGAACAGAGATGGGACTCAGACATTTCTGGCAAGTGGAATCAGGTTTGATATCTTGAATTCCTAATGAGAATAAAAGCTCCACAAGTGCAGGGTCTTTCATCTTAATCTGCTTAGAACACCAAGCAGCTTTAGACAAGAAGAAATCACCTCCCTCCTGCCTCTTCTGCATCCTACACAACATTCGGGCTTTTGCTATTTTCCCTTTGTCTCTCCCTGAGCCTCATTATGTGACTGAGTCAACATACACACATCTTCATTCTCATTCCTCTATTGGTGGTCTTCTCAGTTATATTTAGCTAAACCATGCTCTCTGCTCCTAGAAGCAACACTGCTGAATTCACAACAGGGCCTTTGTTCGTGGCATCTACCTGATTCCCTTACTTTCCCCAGCTTCAGACATTCCCTGCCCTTTTCTCCTAGAGCAGTGAGCCAACAGTAGCTCAAGACCATGTTCCCCCAGACTCAGTTCTCTCCAAAGGTAGGCTCCAGCCCATGCCTTCCAAATGCAAGTATTAGATAAGCTAACTTGCTCAAAATTCCAGTCTGTTCTGTTCTCTCTTTCTCAATCTCTCTCTCTCTCTCACCGAGCACTTTTTTTTTCAGCCCCACTTTTCACAAGAACAGCCTATTTCTAAAGGCTAGATCATTAGCCCCAGCTCCCTGGGGTCCATGTCTGTCATGGCCAAAGCCACAGCAGAGGAATGCTAGGGCCTCTGCCATTCTCAGAAAGGCCCTGCTCATCCCAGGGTCCACCTCTCTAAGAACATTCCCGGGCTTCAGTCTGGTTCTGCCAGACCCTGACCTGGCCTACTTTCTACTTGGTTTTCTGTAATCATAGAGATAGCAGCAGTTTAGACATTGGGCACTAGAACCTCAGATTCTCAATTCAAATGAACCAACATAGAACCATGTAGACACTCCACTCGCAGCCATAAGCAGATACAACTGTCATTTCTGGTGGTTTTGAAAAATTCCAAAGTTCCCAAACATAACATTGAGCCCAAATCCAAAGCTGGACACTTCCTAAAGATCTCAACTCCAATAACAGATCAATTTTAACACTATAAAGTGCATAGGAACGGAGGATTCGATGACAAGAGACTTGTCACAGGTGACAAATCACTACTGCTGACTGACTGTGTGCCAGGCACTGTTCTAGGAGCTGAGGACACAGCAATGAACAAGATACACACAACATACAAAATCAACATACAAAAGTCCATAATGTGGAAACATTAGAAACGTTGTATGTATAGAAACATTATTTCTATAACATTTCCACATGTAATACCTATATATTACATTTTACATGTAATGCTTCTATTAACACACTATCCAAAAAAGATATCAAAAAATGATCCCATTTGCAATAGCTATCTTTACAGAGCTCCCATTCCAGGAAAGTGCCTAAATCAGGCTGCTCAAGCTGAACCCAGAATAAAAGAAGGAGGATAATGTGTGTAAAGGTCTGCTTAGCCCCCAGGAGGGTGCCAACCAAGAGAGGTAGGGGCACATCTGAGGCCATAGCTAGCTGCAGATAGGGCAGGAGCCTGAGCAGTGCTGAGCCCCTCAGCTATGAGAGCTGCAGGGACACACAATGACTCTTAAGTCACATAGAGGGCTTTGCCTGGCACCCATCTCAACACTTGAAAAAGCCTCAAGTCTCAAAGGATTTCCTGCTGCTTTGTCCTTAAAGTATACTCTGCTACTATTGCTGTTTACAAAGGATGGAAAGTAAAGCTAAATGCCCAGAACTGGTACTCAAAAAGCTTTTAGGACTTCTGCACTACACAATTGGCAGAGCTTCGGGAAAATGCAGGCTTAGTTTTCAGCAAAGCCACTCATCTGCAGCTTCAGGAAGAAGCACTGTGCTGACCTGGGGAGTCTCATTATACTACCAAAAAGGAGAGGAAGGACAAATGGACAAGGTGGGCTTTGAAGCAGCTCCCAGGCTCCAGGCAGATGGGAGATTTGTCCTAATGGGACTCTCTCCCACAGGGTTCACACTCTCAGATCTGAGCCCTGGAGATGGCAGAGGGAAAGTGGCCCCATCCTCCTTCCATCCTGTGGCATTGTTCTAACCCCAAACTCCAAATGCAACATCCAAAGGCATTAATATTAAGCCTTCTGATCCATGAACACGTGTCCCTTGACACAGAACTGGAGTCACAGTTCAGCCCAGGAATGGAGGTATTCGGAGGGAGGACCCTGCACCAGCTCCAGAAAAAGAAGCCATGGCTGGTGTCAGCAGGATCCTATAAATAGCCAGAGAGGTGTCAGCCTAGAGAAGTATGAGACACAGCTTCAAGGACAGAAACAAGACAATGCATGAAAATGCCATGTGGAACAATAGTCCATGAAGTGCAACGCTGTGGAGCCATCAGGAGCTGCTGAAGAATCTGTCAGCAAAAGGGAAAGACTCGGAGCTGTCCTCTCAGGGGCTCACAGTTGAGGAGCACATTACGGTCCATGACATCATGTTCTCTGTGCAGAACTAGGGTGAGCAGACCTCCTATCTCTGGGATTCATAAATGGTTTCCAGGAAGAATTTCAACAGAGCATTGGAAAGCTCTAATTAGTGTACCAACGTTGCATGTTGCTGATTTTAAGAACCTAAGCACACATTTTTACGTTGACCTCTCTTAAGCATCATTTTTAAAAATTATCCTCAAGACCTCCAATCATCTCTAACCAAGACTCTTACCCATATGTGTGTAAAACCATCCTGCTGAATTTTTGTTGGTTGTTTACAGGGAATAGTCTGGAAAATCAAGAGGCAGCATTCAATTTGCAAAGACTCAGTATCACCTACCCCTTCTCGACCTCTAATTTCTATGGATATGGAAAAGGAACCTGAGATGTTTCTTGAGTGATTCAAAATCCTGATTAAGTCCCAGAGGCCATGAGCAGTGCTGATAAGTTATATTGCTGCCCTTCATACATAGCCCTGAAAGAGGAATAACACTGAGGAGGCTCAATGGCCAGCTTTTTTTTTCTAGAGACCTGAATTAAAATGCTGAAATGAGGGGCACCTAATGCTTTAGGATGAGAATGTTTCTCAGAAACTCATCAAGCAGATCAAGGGGCATTAAGCTAAAATTTGAGGAGGATGAAGAAAAATACAGTCTAGTAAAACTAAATCTAATGCTCTGGGAGGATGAAAACTTTGCCAGAGAAAGAAAATTCCACAGTTATCTTCAACTAAATTAATAATGTTGAATTGCTTAAGTTGGGTGGATACCTACGTGGTCATTCATTGCACAATTTTATATTTTGCAAACACCCAAAATATTTGAAAGTAAAAATTTAAAAGAAAAAAAGTTTAAAGTAAAAAATTAAGAAAAGAAAGAAAGAAGGGAGGAAATGGCTGAAGGTTTTGAGGAAAATATCACTGGTTAGAAGTTTTGAATCTCCCGTAGCAATGTACTCACACCCAAAATGGGGTTCAAACCTCACAGATGAAGCAAGAATTCTTGTTAAACCTATTCTCACACCATGCACCTCTTCTGTTTTTCCTAATTGCTAATTAATTCAAATACCACAAAATTTACCTAAAGTATAGAGTTTAGTAAAGTTACAGGATATAAAATCATGCAAAATCAGTAGCATTTCTACACACTAGCAACAAACTCTCTGAAAAAGACATCAAGGAAACAATCCCATTTATAGTAGCTCCAAAAAAATTCTAAGGAGTAAATTTAACCAAGGAGATGAAAAACCTGTACACCAAAAATTGTAAAACATTGAAGAAGTACCCAGATAGAGGGATCCAAGACGGCTGAATAGGAATAGCTCTGGAGTGCAGTTTCCAGTGAGAACAATGCAGAGGGTGAGTGATCACCGCATTCAAAATGAGTTTTTACTGCCCACAGACTGGGAGATTCCCAGGCTGAAGAATGCCACGAGTTTCTAGCATGACTGTTTCAGCTGGCACAGCGGGTCTCCACACAAAAACTCACACAAACCTGGGCTGCTGTTTCTACTAGCGCCTGGAACAGCTAGGAGGCAGAGCCACCCATTCAACTGAAAAAAAAAGGGGCTGAAACAGGGAGCCAGGTGATCTGGCTCAGTGGGTCCCACCCCCACAAAGACCAGCAATCTGAAACGCAGAACAGAAAATCAAACACTACATGTTCTCACTCATAAGTGGGTGTTGAACAGTGAGAACACCTGGACACAGGGAGGGGAGCATCACACACTGGGGTCTGTTGAGAGGGACTAGTGGAGGGACAGCAGGGGATAGGGAGGTTGGAGAGGGATAACATGGGGAGAAATGCCAGATATAGATGATAGGGGGATGGAGGAAGCCAACCACATTGCCATATATGTACCTATGCAACAAACCTGCATGTTCTGCACATGTACCCCAGAACCTAAAGTTCAAGAAAAAATATATATATATAATATAAAATTTTTAAAAAACCATAAAACATTAATGAAAGAAATTGAAAAAGGCATAAATAAATGAAAAGGTATCTTGTTTTCATGGGTTAGAAGAATTAATATTGTTAAAATGTCCACATTACCTAAAAGGATTTGCAGATTCAATGCATCCCTATTAAAATTTCAATGACATTATTCAATTAAATAGAAAAACAACCATAAAATTTGTATAGAAGCACAAAAGGCCACAGGAAAAAAAGGGCAGCTAGAATTTTTACATCATGTTGAAGCTGTAGTTTATATGAGAGTGTTACCATCTTAATTAATATTAAGCCTTCTAATCCATGAACATAAAATGTTATTTTGGCCCTCTTTAATTTCTTCCAGCAATGTTTTGCAGTTCTCAGTGTATAAGTCTTGTAGTTCTTTTTATTAAATTTATTCCTAGGCATTCTGTGTATATAGAATATACTAAGTTAATTATTTTTCTTACTGTAAATAGAATTATTTTTGTTCCATTTTCAGATTGTGTATTGCTATTATATAAACATATTGGAGTTTATATACTGATCATAAACCTACAACCTAGCTAAATTTGTCTTAGGCTTGTGATCATTTATGATATGTCTACATTTTAATTTTTTCATCTTTAACCTGGAGTTTGTTGAGCTTCTTGGATATGCAGATTAATATTTTTCATCATATTTGGGGAGTTTAGGGCCATTATCCAAATATGCTTTCTCCTCCCTTTCTCTCTGCTCTCCTTCTGAGACTCCTGTTATGTATTGTTGTACTTCATGGTGTCATATGGTCTCTCTAAGGATCTGTTCATTTTCATTATTTTATCTTTCTTCTTCTCAAACTGTATAATCTAATTGTCCTATTTTCACATTTGCTGATTCTTTCTTCTGCTAGCTCAAATCTGATGTTGAGCTCCTCTAGTTAAATGTTTTCAGTTATTAAACTTTGCAACTCCAGAATTTCTATTGCTTCTTTTTAGTTTTTGTCTCTTTATTGATATTTTCTATTTGGTGAGACACAGTGCTTGTGATTCTTTTTAATTCTTTACATATGGTTTTATTTCTTTGAACATACTTATGATAGCTGATATAAAGTGCTTGCCTAGTAAGTCCAACATCTGAGTACCATCAGAAGCAGTTTCTATCAATAACTGTTTTTCTTATATATAGACCATAATTTCCTGTTTCTTTGCCTGTCTCATAAGTAATTTTTGGTTGAAATTTGGATAACAGAACGTGACAACTCTGGAAATGAGATCTGACCCACTCTCCCCAGCTTTATTATTACTGCTGTATTTTGTTACTATTCTTATAGCTGTTTGTTTGTTTGTTTGTTTGGTGACTTTCCTGGACTAATTCTTTAAAGTCAATATTTCCTGTACTGTGTAATCACTGAACTCTGCTTGTCTAACTTAGTGGTCAGATAATGAGAGAACACAAATTTTTTTTAAAATGCCTCAAGGCAATAAGTCTTCTACCTTTGCAGAGGAGCTCTGTGTACATGTTGAGTCATGCCTTCAGCACTAGGGCAGTTTAAAACTCTGTCTTAGCCTTCACTTCCTACTTGAGCAAATCCTTTAGGTCTGCCAGAGTTGAGACATGAGAACTACCTCAGATATTTTCTGAGCATGTGCACAGTCTTGCCCAAGATATTTTCTGAGCATGTGCACAGTCTTGCCCATGATCATGGAATTCTAGATCTGCAGAAACATATCAGAGCTTTTAAAATCCTCTATGGCCATTTCATTTCTTAAAGTCTTCTAAGTTTTTTGGTCAGCTTCTTGTTTGCCCCAGGTTGTATCTCTACTTCAGGCAGCTTCAATATTTAAAAACTAGCACTGATAATTTTTGAAAAATGCCCTGGAGATACAGTGTTTCCTTCTGAGTAAGCTCTAAATTGGAGAAAATAATAACTTGCAAACTCATGATTTTTGGGAAATTGGCAGACATATCAAATAATGACAATTCTCTAGGGATGGGGTTTTGGGGGGAGCTCTTACTTAGTCTGCCCCATCCAGTGGCTGATAGTGCTAGTTTTCACACCCACTGTGGTTACAAAGACTAATGTTCATGCTTCTGTGGAAAGAAGTTTGGGAATAGAAAAAGTTCAAATGCCACAGAGCTCACTGTTCTTCCTGACAGTCAGTCATTTTTTTTTAATATACATTCCTTATAACCTCGATAGCTTTTGGTTAATTTTCAGAGTTCTAAAAAAGTCAGTTTTGACAGTTTTTGTCAGTGATTTTGCTGCCTTTATGAAGGAATGGAGTTATGAAAGTCCTCACTTCACCATTCTAGAAGTTTTGTCATAAATAGCTTTTATTTTTTGAAATATGTTCCTTTGATATCTAGTTTCATATATATATATATATATATATATATATATATATATATATGAAACTACATGAATTGGGTGGTGAGTAGCCACAATAAACACAGATCACTTCTATGGGGGATGATCACAGAAGTCTTCAAAAAGCAGTAACCCTTGAAAAGTGCTAGGAATTTTGATAGGCAGAAGTGGAACAGAAGAGCACCTTGGAATAAACATTCTGGCTGCATTAATAACATTTAAAGATCCTTCCAATGAAAAACTCTGGTTGCTACTATATTTCTGTGCCCATTCTCTTTTGGCTTGTAGGGTTTCTGCTGAGAGATCCA